>JBAIZL010000002.1:51444228-51706728 GCA_036971475.1 Prosapia bicincta
TTCATATGGTCAGACGTATGTAATTGTAGTTGTAAGTACTTGTTTTCAAATTATAAAATGGTATGAAAAAGCTTTTATATATTCCCTACAGTCTATAGTAGAAACGCACCTGGTTCTGAATATAAAGTACTTTATAACAAATAATCAGTTCAATTAATGAAATTAAATTACTTTAACTAAAAGGTAATTAAATGTGTCGTCATACCTTATGTTAAATGAACTATGAATTTGCATTTAAATGCAACATATAATAATTACTTATATTTACATATGTTAATATGTAACAGACTTCAAATATTGTCTGTGGCTGTTTGATTGTGGAGAAGCATGCATTTAGTGAGAGAACTGTTGGAGATTACAAGAACAAACGAAGGGAAGGGACACATGTTCCCAGTACGTGTTAATGATCAGGAGTCTCGCGGTCTCGTAATGAAGCGGTTTACAGTGGTTGGTTAAGTTATATTCTAATGCTGCAAATAATTAGTTTCAGTTGAGGATTTAAACAACTTATGTTTTACATTACTAATTATTAAATAATAAATTTATTATTATGTACTCTAAGTACAAGTCTTTTTTTGAAGTGTATAATTTATTTTAATATGTTAGTCTATACCTGTACAAGCCGTGTCAACGCTAAGATCACCGATTTGAGATGAACTTGCAGTTACGGTAAAATCCACTGTCTGTGAGTTTATGTAGGCGCAGACATTTAACGTATCCAAGGTTCACCACTAGGTAACATACAACACTCCGATCGAATTAACATGAGAACTATTTAATAAATCATATTACCAATGAAAAGTTTTCGGGAAGGTTCCAATGATTCCTCGTATAAATTTGAACAAATGGAATTTTCTATCAATCCCACTCCTTTTAGAGTTATTTATTCTTTTGGCAACTTGTCAAGAATATTTGTTCTTTGTGTGAAAACACCCATATTGTTCGCGCTTAATTTGGCAAAGCGCCTAATTCGTGAAACATATATATTTTATTAACTTTCACTTTCAAACTGTCCCTTTGAATTTTTTCCAACTTTTAAAATCCTTTGCTATGATTTATAGTCCTTTTATAATTTATTTTTTCATGATATTTGAATTTATGTGATTGTGGATAATTTATCCTTAATCTCAAAATGTTATTTATATACAGAAATTATCCATGTACTTCCACTATAGACGACTGCACGTATATTACACCATTGTTCAACAAATTTAAATTTCTAACCCAAGATCAAAGAATTTAATCACATCTTTGAAGAAGACGCTGCTTTGAGTAATAAACCTATCTGTTAAAAAATGTTGTTTACACATGCACATAATATATTGTATCGTATCTATTTACTAAATATAAATTTGAATATTTGAGAAAATGGGGTGAACTTGGATTTTTAAGTATAAATGTTTCCACAAAGACAAATAAGTACTAATAGCTGAACTAAAACACTGGATTTCCACTGATGTCGACTCTTTCTTCGTTATATTGTCTAATTTACTTTTAAAACACTTCAAATTTAATTTAAATTTACCTTTCAAAATACTTTATTTTTACAGTAACTTTATTATGTACATTTACCAAAATTATTACGTTTTAATACACGAAAATAAATATATAGTTATTCTATATAACTGTTATTAGTTACTCTTCTAACTGTTACTCCTTGTTATAACTATTAGCATTTTAAAAGTAACGTCTTTTTTACATTTATTATTGTTTACTCTAATTTGCTAAAATTCAAAGTTTTATATAAACTAACTTACTTTCTAGCAATCGTCGTATAAAAAAAATACCATAACTAGCTCGCCTCAAGTCATACAACCTTTTGTTTTACTTATTTATTTAAATTAGATATTATGAACATATTAGTTAAATATTTGCATGTGTGTCTGTGTTTGTGTAATTTTATATTATTAATAATTTCCTTTTCAACCAGAGAAGCTTAAAACAAAGTAAGAACATGATGCGTGGAAACACTTGTTTAATGCTTGTTTCCTTTCAGTTTAAAAGAACTAAAACTTTAGTTCCAAATATAAAACATTATAATTTTAAGTGCACAAACAATTTTTGTCGGCTTCGGAACTACAAAATGTGGCAATGCGCATTTTCAGTAGTAAAATATTTTATATATTTCAAACAAAACGTGTTTACTTTAATATAAATGGATAATAACATTCCAATGAAGTAACTCGTACACAACTGTTTCCGTAAACACAGGAGCTGATATTCGTTTAATCAAAATATTGGGAATTACAATAATTCTTGTAGTAATAATTACCTATATAAAATATTATTGAATGTATTACAAACACAATAATGTAATAGCAACCTTTTGATTTAAACTATAACAATTAAAAAATACATAATTATTAAACCATATCATTCCCAAATATTGTCATCTGTATTTAATTAATTTAAAAACCACTTACTTCAACAAACTACACATTTTACAATTTTGCTAGACATTTTCTTTAACTTCAGTAGGGATTCAGGATATCTCTTCCGAGTCAAAGTCACCCGAAGTACGTTACCAGATATTATATATATAGTTCCTATTCATACCCGGGAGCGACCTTGTATACTGGATCTCTCTATAAAACCATCTGCTTACGTAAAATCGAAGCATATTTTTCACGCGGGAGTACAAAAGAAAACTTTTCTATCAAAGTCTGTCATCAGTTTTGTTTATAAAGCTTTAAAAACATTCCGTATTACTCTTATGTGTATATATATATATATATATATATATATATATATATATATATATATACTGTTTTTTTGTATTCACTTATCACTTACACCATAATAAACTAAACAAGAATCATACTAGTTATATATGTGAGATAACATTGGAAGATTAATAACGGTATCTTCATTGTACCACACTTAATAAGAGGTTATATAAAACCGAATGACCAGACTGTAACAAATTATACATCGGCCAAACAAAAAAAAAAAAAAATTAAAAGACAGATATAAAGAGCTCCTAGAACGAGTCAAGGTATAGATCAAACCTAACATTTACAACTCAATCATAGCTACACACGCAATTAAAAAAAAACCATACATTCCATACATTAGAAAACATATGTCTAATAGAAATAGTACAAAAAGGCCCCAAAAATGACAACCTGTAAACATTTTCAATTTTATAAACATAAAAAAAATATCATAAACGAACAAATACAAATACAAATTAAAAAAAAAAATTAACTTTTCAACTAATAGACAAAATTAACCCAAAAAACCAACTAAAAAGGTTCCTACAGTGCAGTCAATACGAAAATAGACAATTACCGGTTTACCACGTGAAAACGGAAATACCAAACACCTGGCAATCTACTACAAATACTCAGTTCAGTTGATGCTCGACAATGAAGATACCGTAACTAATCTTCGAAAGTTTATTTGCAAATATACCAAATAATATTCTTGTTCAAGTATATTATAGTATAAGCGATATATATATATATATATATATATATATATATATATATATATATATACACATTAAACATGGGATTGTGAGGGTAAAAGCCTCAATAAATAAAAGTTATTCATATTGAAACAAATTTTCAACTTTATAAGAATTTTATTTTAATTTAAATAAATAACATTTTCATAGCCTATACACATAACCTTTAATACTGTTGAAATATGTGTATGTTTTAAAATCATAAATAGCTGTTTTCCATTGCAATATATACACACAAATAGGTATTTGTTTGTTTACAAATAATATTTCGCTGTTTTTCATTGCAATTTTATTTTTAAGTTCCTCAAAACACTATAAACTTTGTAAATTTAAATAAACCTATATTTCCCCTCGCTCCTTCTTGTCAATACCTTTAATTTGGGCCATCTCCCAGTCCTGTAAGTCCTTCCAAACTCCCATTATTTTTCTCTCAAAGTTTTGGCCTAGGAAATTATATATATGGATATATTATGTGTAAACCAAACTAGCCTGTTGTGTCATCAATGGATATTAAATGCTTTGGGTGTACTGAAAATTGCTGAATAATAATTTTATGAGCTGGAAAAGCAAGGCCAAAAAAGTAATCGATGCTTGTATGTGTTGTTTAATTTTCTTTCCTGGAGAGTTTACTTTCACGTAGATTTTCTTTTGTTCTTCCACTTATGCAAAAATCGTGTACCACGAGGTATTGTGATCAGGGTGAGACATTTAGAGAACCTCTACAACTAATCCAATTATTAGCGAACTTACGAGTTAAATAATCTGTCACTATATTAGAAACATGTGGCGTTACATCATCGTATTGGAATTATATTCATTTAGACATTTCAAGAAGATTGTTTCAGGGTAAAACTAACACTAATTGACTTTTTCCGTATCCAAGTTAATAACAAAATGTTTATACGTGATCAATCATTACATCTACACAATGTTTTAATTACAACTCGAAGTTATGTAGTTTTACTCTCTGTTGGTGACGTCGACGATGACGAAGGTGTCTACATTGATGATTTTGTATTTAAGAAACTCATTAAAAAAAAACTATATTGATTGTGAGTTTGTGTTTTTCTTCATGAATTATTTACTTTTCTCACAAAATAAATAGGTTATTTCAGTCACTATACCCTTGGGAATAGTTCAGTAAACAATAAAAAATAAATCTTACTACGCTTAACTACGTGCTACGTCTAATAGGCTTTACATTAGAAACTTACTACTTTTACGCTTTAGAATTTACTTCTTAACTGCTAGTTCAATTTACCATGTTATTGGAGGATTATAAATTTCTTATTCAAATCCAAAAAGGATCTTTATTCTGATTTTGCAAATAGAACTAATTTTTTTACCAAGGGAATGTGATTCTTTTTATTTCTATTTGATATTGAGCAATGAAGGTCTAAAGAACTGTTCAAATTGATAATATTTAAATTAGGGATCTGTTGAGGGTAAATAAACGTAGTCAAATAGAATAAGTATACGAATTGTAGACGTCAGGACGACTGTTTAGCTTTTACGTTATAAAAGAATTAAAGTGAACATTTTTCGCGTGATGCAGTCAAGGTAGTGATGAATAACATTTTATATGAACTTAAAGACCTAATTTAAAACGGTCATTGTTGTTGTTTTTAAAACAATATTTTTTCAGGGTTATATTGACATAAAATGAGTTTACCTCATATGGCCACAAAGTATGTTTTATAATAACAAAACATAGAAACATGAAGGATTGACATCTTTTTATTTTAACACGTTGCACATGTGTGAATAGGTGTGCTCTAGGAAAAAATTGATAAAAGCACACCTTGAGTTGATCAATTGCACTATGTTATGAAATTCCAATAGGACCACTAGCTTTAATAATAATTTTTCAAACAACTTATTTAACTCCAAACATTGATTTCGATTTTATCTGAAGAGCTTTGTTTAGTAATCGCCACTAAGCATATGTTTTGTCTCTATACGAGTGGTAACTAATAGATGTTATCAGAACAAATGTTCACAACAGCAGCGGGAACATGGATAATGTGGAAACATGTGCTATTGTCTGAAGTTCTACTACATTGCGATTAATTGTAGCGTTCCCTATAATTCCTGTTTCGAATCGTCATATTTACAAGACACTGTTCAGAACATTTATTTCATTGAATAATCTGTAAATATATATGTCTCTCCCAAACGATTGTGTCACTTTGGCTATTCACACTATAGAAATACTCTATTAAAAAGTGCAATTTAACGACATATTAATGAGTAGAAAAAGGTTATCTTTCTTAAAATACATTTAGACGCAAGAATTTCAATACGTATAAGTAGGATACATTAAACACAACTAGCTAGGCGCTTTATACTAAATAATTACTCGTAAGCGAGTAATTGTTTGCTTTAGGGTAAAACTTGGGTTGTGTTTAGAGGTAAAAAAATATTACTTTTCAGGACGTTTATTAGACAGACTTCTAGGATTGTGCAAAGTTGTATGTAAAAGTAGGTGGAATCATATCTATAAACGAATCGTAACAGATACTCGTAAATGTTATTATAATTTAGGCCTATTAATATGATTGACAATAATTACTATAGTTTTATGACATTAAATATGTCCCAGCATTTACTAAAGTGTATTCCTTGGTTATTCATTTCATACTATTTTATAAACATAAACAAAGTCTACCGCCCTTAGGCTTTAGTAGCACATGCAACGCCACAGAGATTAAAACGGAGTTAGTAATAAACCTATATTGTGAATAAATTTATACTTTATTAAATGTAACTCTTTGTTTTATTCGCTATAATTAATATTAAATACGTACTAATTAATTACCAATTTACCAGTCGATAATTTAGTAGACATCAACTTTGGTGAGCCTCTTGGTTAACATATTCCTATGACTCTGGCGAGAGTCCTCTACTACGTAAATATAATTTCAATGAGGTGAGACTCTCAATTATGAATGGGTCCAATATCCTCACTAATGGATTAAAAGGAATAATGTCGGCCTCCTTTCGACGTGTAACTCTAGGTAGCACAAAGGTAGTTTGTAGCAGCTCGTTTTATTTATTTTATATTTTGATTGGAAGATAGGAAGAGAATTAAAAAATGTATAATGAGAATGAGAGGTAGAAAGGGAGGTAGAGAGAGAGGGAGATAAATGAATATAGAACTTGGTAATACATGAATTGGGTGGATAATAATTAAGAAAAGTTTTGTCAATTGCTCTCATTTGCACTGCTAGGTTTACCAACTCAATAACCCAAAGATTATTTATTTTTTGACCCCCCTCGATAATGATCATAAATCATAAGGAAAACAGTTTTGGTGCTGCTATTCTAGTTGTTAACATCTGTTGAAGTTGTATTCTTGAACGACAATTTTAGTCCTTCTTCTTTATCTTCTTTCAGTTCATGAAGTTTGGAAATAATGGCAAAACCGCTTTAACCTTATTGACCGTAGCTCTCAATTATTCCATTGGACTTTACCTGATCCAATCTCTTATATTTCCCAGCCTGGATATTTTTCCCCTTCAACTATAAGCTTCTATGTTATATATTTTTCTTTTGTCATTCAAGGGGCTTACTTGCTGACGCCAAGGTAGTGCAGAAGCTTCACTCCGTAAAAGGAGCGAATGTTTCGAAACGCGTCAGCAAGTAAGCCGCATGTATTCAATTAGTTCAGTAATATTTATTTATAGTTAGAAAATATTATTAATAAATATTTATTTATTTGTACTTATTTATAATATTATTATTTTTTATTAATAAATTAATAATCATTAATATATACTATTTAACATTTTTAAATATGTGTTCGAAATATTATAATTTTAACTCTCTTAGAATTTTATATATAATTTAAATTCGATTCCCACTTTCAGTAACACAACTATGTTGGTCTCTCTTGATGATATTTTCAACAATATTCTATACATCATCACATTTCGTATACTTCAATGTTTTTGTTCAATTTCACGACTTCATACAGTGTAATATGACAGAGAAATCATAAAATCGCAACATTCTCAATCTTGGATTTAGATAATTGCTCAGGCAATATTTTTTCTGAGATTTGTATACAAATGTTTATGTTACTCTGAATTAAAAAGGTTACAAAAGTCTATAGAACATGCATAAATATTTTTGTCCTATATAATCACCTTTGCATAAATTCCGTTACACAAAAACAATCTTAATTTTTTCACTGATTCTATATCCCAAGTTAGTTGCACTTATATTTGCATGAAGTTTTTTTCTAAAGTCCTCTCACGATTATATTCAAAACTCTTCAATACTTGATTAGGCCATACCTTTATGTCCAGAACATTTGTTTTCATTATTTTCGTTAAGGTGGCTTACAAGACTTGATAACACATGCAAAAATAATGAATTTATAAAAGAGATTTTATTATTTTTATGTTAAAAATAGCCTATATTTATATTACTTAAAAACAATATTATTTATATTTTTGCAAAATAGCTAAAATTTTCAAACTGTGTGTAGCCTAAAGATAGTTTGAAGCAGCTAGATTTATTAATTTTACAATAGCAAAAGAAAGTGAAATAGAGAGACATACACAACTTGAGACTACATGAAGAACGAGAATAATAATTAAGAAAGGGTTATAATCATTTCCTCACAGTTTACACTTGTAGGTTTACCAATTGAAATACTAAAAGTTGTCAATATATATATGTTATCAACTCGCTTCTAAATTCTAAATTTGTTGTGTTTATATTTTCCTCAATTGTTTCTAGAAAACTTTTTATAATTACGTTCAACTCGATTCAATGCGTAACCCGTTAGACCTACAGTCCTAGGTATATAACATCTACTTATATGTATGCTATTGCCTCTTGGGTGACTTATATAACTTGAAAGGCACTTATATAATGATAAAAAACGTTGAATACCTTTTCCATTAGGTAGAACTCTTCATTTTCTAAAAGTATTAACAGTTTAAATGGAACGTGGGCTCTAAGGACTCGCCTTGTTGTGCTTCTAATGGCACAATGAGAATATAATAATGTATTAGTATGTATATTTTGCTGCTGGTATCGACAATATCCATCCATTAAAAGATGTATTTAGCAGTCTTTATTGTGTTCACTTTACTTGAAGTGGATAGTTAGGTAATGTTTAAAATGAGATAAAATTTCTTAAAAATATCTGCTAAAAGCATAGAACCTTATATGGTAAAACATCCAAATAAAAACCACATTTCTAGTGTAGAGGGGATAAAATGTCCAACAACAAATTTAACTCCCACAATGTTCAGAATGTATTCTCTTTCAATTTAAAATAAATTTGTATTATTAGGAAATAAATAACTATTATTAAACACTCTTTAGATTCACGTAACTGATTTGTTTCATCTATCTATATTATAACCAATTTAAATTAGATAAAAAACTATATCTTTTTAAAAAAGCTTTCAATCAATATTTATATAATTATAATTATTATTTTCAATACTAATACAATTGTTAACAATTGTATTACTATAATTTTAAATTCAGTTAAATTTCGTCCGTTTCGTTTTCAGTTAAAGTATCTGACCTTCCTTCTTTAAACATTTTGTGTTTTCTGGGTGGAACTTATTAGTTTATTATCAAAGTCAAGAACTATTTTACCTTACTTTCTATAGCGCCGAAACCTTTATTTTCGTCTGATATATGTCGTTTCACTAATCCCTTGTTCAAGCTTTTACACAAAGCTGAAATTTTACACTATTAGTTGAATGTCATTTAAAAATTTGGCAATATTGTCCCTACCAATATTGCCTGTATATTGAACTTATAAAAAAAATTATAATTATTTTTGAAAGACTGAAACTATATCTTCCATCATGTGAATTCTAAATAGGTAGTGTGTATTCTAAAAGGCATATCCATAGGGTGGGTTATATTGGAAATTTACTTGAAACAAATTGTATCACTCAGTCTGACAAATGTAACTAGTGATGTCACTCTGAATATAGTTAGAAAAAAGACTGCCGTAAATAGAAGTTTTGCTTGTTATTGATTAAGCGAGCATAAGAGAGTAGCTAATCCTGCGACTATAAAAACTTTAATAATAAAGCAAAGAAATAGTATTTTTATCATGGGATAGAAACTCCATTCCACTCAACAATTCTGTAATAATATAAGTATCTGGTAGACATTTTAGCCCTTTGTTTAATTTCTAGTTGTAAATTTATGTGCGTCGTAGAGCAGCTTGATGCAAGGCCTAGTATCCAATGACAATAACCAATATGAAGACAAAAGGTGATTGAAATGGGCCATTACTCAACCGTTATTAAGCTGTATTACTTTGGAAACAAAGTGAAGCATTGTTCAAAACTTCGGACAAAATTGTTTTCTCGTTGAAGTAATTTGTTCAAGAGGAATTTCATATTTATGTAGAAAGGGATATATTCAAGCTAATCACACGATTTTGTGGTTTAAATTTCCAAATGTTTAATTATTTGTAAATGGATAGCTACAATAGTTTTTGTTCAAAAACTTTAAAACCTCGTTTGGTTTCTTTATAATAATGTCTATAAAATACATAATTAAAGAAAAATAACTTTTAATAAATTAATTACTTCGAAAATCCTAATTACTGTAACACAATCATAAGAAAATAATAATATATATAAATTATTATAATGGGTAAACTATTATTATAATTCGTCATTGCTATTTGCTCCTAAATATGTAGTAAATATGTACACAATTTTTAGAATTTGACCAATTTCAATCGTACACAAACCACTTGATTCATATTTAGAAGTATAGAATGTTTCAATTAAAATAATTTATACATATTTTATAAATAAAGAAATAATGATAATGTGAAATATTAAATAAACTATTATAAATTGATTGAGACCTATTAATCCAATTCACAATTGTTTTGAATAACTGAAAAACAACTGTTTTATAAGGTTAAATGTTTTTGTATTCAAGTAATTTTAGATAATAACCATGATACAAACCATTGCAAAATGTTTAACTAATTAGATTGTTCTTACTAACGAACTCAAAAAGTTTGTTCTATGAATAATTATAACAATTACAGATAGTTATCTACTGAAATATTTTTTCGCTCCTATATTAAAAAGGGTGAACTAACTGTAACATAGGAATGTAAGTATTGATTAATATTATGGGGTTTAGTTAGCTGAATTCGTTTCCTGAATATCTTATGTAATTTAGTATTTGATTTCAATTATTTATTATTATCATTTTTTTAATTCATCTCCAACTTTCCGTTATTCCCAGTTCTGTTATTTTATTCTTCTTACACAATTCATTTTCTGACGTAGTTTCTTAAACATTTTGCAACTTAATCAGTCCAACTTATTAATTTATCAAGGACGTTAAGAGTTATGATGTTTTTTTTTATTGCTGAGGTTTGCTATTTCCGTTAGATATCTGGCATTTCTATGATGTTTTGTTAAAGCTGTTTTACAAATTTTGTTACATATCTCAGTTGAATTTCGATTTGAAAATTAAACATTGTTTTCCCTTACTCTTTAGTGTATCAACCTTATTAGCTATATATATATATATATATATATATATATATATATATATATATATATATATATATATATATATTAAAAATTAAAAATATTTCAGAAACAAGAATACTTTTAATGAATATATTTATTCCTGTTTTTGAAATATTTTTAATTTATTAACTATATTACAAGAAACATATCACCATATTTAATATATATATATATATATATATATATATATATATATATATATATATATATATATATATATATATATATATATTACATATTATTCACAGATTGGAAATATACCATTTAGTGGATGATTTCTAAATAGATGGTGTGCATTCTAAACGGAATGTTTTGATGGGTGGGTTAAATTGGTAAAACATTGCCATCTTTCTAGATTGTAGCGATTGACTAACGTACTCTGAAACGGTAGTTTATATTCCCAACGGGATATCCATTCGGTAATTTGCAACACATTGCACAACTCACTGTTACACATCTGCAATCTTGAAACTAGTGGCGATTGATTGACCAATGTACTCGTAATAAATAGTGTGTATTCTAATCGGAATTACCATTGGGTGGGCTATATGGGACAATTTATTAAAAAAAATATATACCACTAAAACGTAAATATTATAGAAGTTCAATAAATTTTGAAAGCATTGTAAATTTATTAAAACAGTGTTCAATTTAAAAAAAAAATAAATAAATAATTAAACGTAGTTATCAAAGTTTTCCAATGTAGTTAATTTTTTTGTAACTTATAATATATATTCAATAATTTTATATAATGTATGTTTACTGTTGGTATACATATAGTGCTATACTATATACTGTATATATGTTCTGCTTTAACAAACCTCTTATCATTACAGACACTCCTGCGAGTAACAGAAGAAGTACATCAAGCTTGGAAGAAAACGTTGTGAAACCAAACATGTGTTGCATTCAAATAAACCTGAGATATGGAACAATCCAGAAGCGTCCCACATAGGAAGGAAACGTCATAGCTAAAACACCATATTAGATGAGTTAATTTTTTATTTGTATAGTGTTATGTGATTCTAAGTTTATTTAATTGTATCATACTTTATAACATTTATTTCTGTGATATTTATCTTTAGATTAGTTCATTTTTATTTGTATAAGATTATGTGATTCTAAGTTTGTTTTATTGTATTATATTTTATAATATTTATGTTTGTAATATTTATCTTCTTTTCTTAACTAAATTTCTATGTATTACTTTATGTACTTTGTATTTAGTTGTAATGTTGTTTTGGTTTGTAACTGTTTCTATAAATAAAGCATCCACTATTTAGGCGTTGCAACTACACTAAATGTTGCAACTTTATTGTAGTGTTCTTGTATAAGACGACTTACAAATATTGTTCTACATGATTTTACGTTTTGTGTCCCTACTTTAAGTCCACAGATCGGCTTAGATGCTTAAAATGATGTATCTTGGTGGAAGGGAATTGCGTAGTAAAACTATGCTAACTATAATTCCATGTAATAAATATATATATACAAAGGTAAAATATGACGTTGCAGCGATACTGGTTTCAAAGCTAACTATCGTCAGAGACATTTTGTAAGCAATTAACCCGAACGTATTTTGTTAACATGAGGAATATGTCTTTACTGGGACTGAATAAAGAGAATGGGATTCGTAACAGCTCTCTCTCTCTCTCTCTCCTTATATATATATATATATATATATATATATATATATATATATATATATATTTGTAGTTATGCAACACTGTTTTCTTGTATACACTTATCACTTTCACTTATGTACTTAAACAAGAATCTTACTTGGTATTTATGCGAGTTAACTTTCAATGACTGGCCTTGTCATTATCATCGGGCATACTGAACAGGGTTGTTGTAGACTGCGAGCTGAGTGGATTTCCCGTTGACCTTGGTGTACCGTTATGTTCTATTTTTAGATTCACTGCACTGTGCGAGTTTTAAAAGTTTGTTTTGGGGTTAATATTGTCTATAGATTGAATAATTTATCGTTTTTTTATTTTATTTGTATTTGTTCGTTAATGATATTATTTTTATAAATTTCTAGTTGTTCTCAGATTGAACTTTTTTTATTAGGTGTATGTTTTTTAATGTGGGGAATGAGTGTTTGTTTTTGATGGCGTGTGTGGCTAAGTTTGAGTTATAGATTTCAGGTTAGATGTATGCATTGAGGTGTTCTTGATATCTGTCTTTTAATTTCTTTTTTGTTTGGCCTATGTATATTTTATTACAGTCTGGGCATTCGATTTTGTATATTCCGTTATTAAGTGTGAGACATATTTTTTCTGGTTGGTTTATTTTGTTGATTATGTTTCCTGTGTTTTTGTAGGCTATGTTAATGTTATTATTTTTTAGTGTTTTAGTTATTCCTTTTATGTTGTATCCTGTGTATGTGAATGTAGCCCATTTTGTTGTTTGTGGTTCGATTTTAGGTTGTTTTAATTTATTTAATATTTTAAATTCTAATTTATCTATAGTTTTTTTATTGTATTCATTGTTTTGGGCTATTTGATATATTATTTGTTTTTCTTTGGTTTTTTCTTCATTATTTAGAGGCAATTTTAACATCCTGTATAAAAGTGAGTTGTAAGCGGCCATTGAATGTTGTGGGGGATGGTTGGAGTGGTTTGGTATTGTATTAATGGTTTGTGTGGGTTTCCTATAAATAGAGTATTCAATGTTATTTGTATTTCTGGTTATTTGTAGGTCTAGATAGTTTATTTTATTGTTTATTTCTTCCTCCATGGTGAATTCTATGTTAGTGTGTAAGTTATTGATTTCATTTAGGATGATGTTATTATTTATTGCTTTATTTTGTGAGATGTATAATCCATCGTCAACATATCGTATACAAAGTCCGTTGGGGTCTTGTATTTTTATGGTTTGTGTGATTAATTCGTCAAATTTTTGGATGTATATTTCTGATATTATACTTGAAAGTAGTGATCCCATTGCTAAGCCATCTATTTGTTTATATATCTTATTATTGAATATGAAATAGTTTTGGTTTAGTATGGTCTTTAGGCATTTTGTGATTTGGTTTGTGTATTTGGGGTAGGTTTTAAGGTCAGTTAATTTGTTTTTTATTATTTGGATGGTTTCGTTAATTGGTATATTAGAGTTTATGTTTGTGATATCAAATGATATAAATGATCGACTTGGAATTCGATAATAGCGTTGCTTGCCGAATGAGAGGAGTAATGTATCTATGGCAGATAAAGGAGGTGCCCCAGATTCTGCTCATATTTTTTAAAAATTAATATTTTTGTGAAGACATTGAAAGAAATGTCTTATTTTAAATATATTCTCACGACCGTTTTCTCCAATCTCTGTTAGTCGCAATGTCTCCCACTACCTTCTATTTATTATAATCGTATTTATTTGTTTTGTAGAAATGTTTAGTTCTATATTTTGGTGATCTTTTCCTATAATTTGTCCTCATTTTTAACGTTACTTGTTACGGTTTTCTCTCCCCCGCCATTTGTCATCTCTCTTTCTGACGTTGACTGTGTTACTAGTTCTTGCATGTAAACGTATCCCTGTTTAACCTAACTCCTAATCAGCGTGTCAAACGATCGCACAACTCTAAAGTCAGTAGCACCAAAAAGGCTTGTCATAAAGTTGAAATTACTATATATTCTGCTTCAATAGTCGGGCGTTAGAATTTCAGCTCGGTAAAATAACCTCATCGGGCAGTGTTAAGTTCCGCCACAATACAGTCTTCACTAATCTGTTGCCACGATAATGTTTGTTCGTATGGAGGGTGCCACGACGTACGGAGGGTGCCATGACGTATGGAGGGTGCCATGACGTACGGAGGTTGCCATGACGTACGGAGGGTGCCATGAGATATGGAGGGTGTCATGACGGTGGAATAATATTTTATAGAAGGTATAGGATATAGATATAGTACCACACGTCATAGTGAGTATAAGGTATGATGGGTTCTAATAGCAAAGTTTT
This sequence comes from Prosapia bicincta, assembly GCA_036971475.1. Classification (NCBI taxonomy): domain Eukaryota; kingdom Metazoa; phylum Arthropoda; class Insecta; order Hemiptera; family Cercopidae; genus Prosapia; species Prosapia bicincta. The sequence continues at coordinate 51,459,205 of JBAIZL010000002.1, forward strand.
TTGCCGGTAATGGGTGTTGGATTTTTAAACCCTAACAATTGTTGTTTTTATTATTAGTTTCCTTAGAAACAAGTAATGTTTATTTTAACTCAATTAGAAAAGAACTACAACGGTTTTCAGCTATTAAATTTCCATATTCAAATATTTACTATGACTGATTCTAAATATATTTTAACTTTTGCTTTGAGATATTTTAAAAGAGTAAATAATTTTTAAAAATAAAAATAAAATCATATCACTTGGGTTATTTACGGTTATGAATAATATTAATATTATTGACTGACCAAATAAGTAATCGTGCGTAAACATTGTTCAAATCATACAATATATAGTTCCATATAAACACTAATGTGAAATACTATATACATAAGCTTTTAATACATCCACTCTTGTCTTCTCTTGATTCCCAAATTAGCCGCTGTTTTACCCGACCAACATGTTCTCCGTCTTGCTATATTTTTAGTAAAATTCCATTCTACCTAGGTAATGCATTTTATGATACAGAAAACTTTTGTTTTATTCCTAATTTAGTTGTTTTCTTATGAATTTTTGATACTCGAATGTTAAGCGTTACTTCATCGCAAGGCAGATTTTTTATTTTTAGTGGTTGAGAATTTATTTTAAAATTTGTATTTCTTGCTATGTGATATGAAAGAAAATTAAAAGTTACAACTGTAATTTTCATTCATTTTTTACATATTTATAAAATGTTTTGAGCTTTAAATAATACAAATTAATATAATACATGTGTAAGAGAGATTATTTTCTATATAACAACTGAACTAGAATAATAGGGAAGTATTTCTGTAAATATGTGGGTTATTATTGATAATGTTATAGTTTTTATAGGTTTTATTAAATCATGTAGCCATTATGTTGATGAGTTCGTTTAAAAGTTGTAATATTCAATTCATAAACTCATAACAAGCTTTATACAACATATATAATTTTACACGTGAAACTTCTATTAGCTTCAATTAGTTTTCAGTTCTATAAAATACGGTTTCAATTCTTATTCTTAGTCATATCAATTTCCGCTTAAGTAAACCCTTCTTAAGACTCACTCATACATTCATATCAGTCATCGCTTACAATTCAAAGCCCCCTCATTGGTCTGAGTTTCAACGAGATTGATATGACAGCACCCTTCTCCTTACACTAACAGACACCTAATATATTATTCAGAACACGAATAAGCTAAACCTGCTGATACAATTTCATCCTTACTTTAATATTTATGACGATACTGATGAACGGGAGCATTCCGATTCCCGATCCAATATACATTGAAATGCTTAATGTAAACTAATCTAAAGTGACGGAACTGTTAGACTGATCATCATCAATATTTTTATTAGACTTACAAACCACTCGACCCATCGTATGTAAATTATTGCTTTTGTCAGTAAAAAGTAAAGGTATAAAATGCTTCAAATTAGGCTCTTGAATTTTACTTCACCGATACGATTATAGTGTAAGAATATTGGAACGGAATTATTTAATAGTCTAAAAACTAATTTGGTTACTTAAAACTTAATATCTTTTTTCTTAAGATTGTCAAATATTTTAGTTTATTCTTACTAGAATTAGATTGCTTTGTCTTGAACGAGTTTAGAATTAAAGTTCTCTATTTAAAACGTGTTTCTGACACATTATCCGCCATTTATCAGTTTAAATGAGCTGTATTAACCCATTATATTTTGAGTTTATTCTTTTCTAGTTTTATTTGTGTGATAACTGGTACTTTCCAAGTTAATTAGGCCTAATTGACATACATGTAAATGTTTTCTAAATTAGGCCCACAAATAATATTATACGTTCAAAAGATGTTTTGCATTTTAGCACAAATAAAGTTGCAACTATTATTTTAATAATATACTATCCTTTGTTTTAAATATATATATATATATATATATGAAGTTAATAAATTACCAATTTTGAGTAATTTTATCCACCATTAAGTGCAATAATTTTACCTTTTCTCAACCTATCACTCAAGGTAAAATTATTGCACTTAATGGTGGATAAAATTACTCAAAATTGGTAATTTATTAACTTCATAAAGTCAGTGCAACGGATAAACAATGGATAATATATATATATATATATATATATATATATAAATTAATATATATATATATATATATATATATATATATATATATATCCACTTTATATAACTTTATATTAACTATATATATGCCACTTTATTGCAACATTATTTTCCGTTTATTCCAATTCGAACGCCATTGTTTCTTGTTTTGATATGAATCTTTATCTTCTTCTACATCTCTTCGGTTTCTAGCCATTCTTATCCCATTATAACATGATATCCGTGATCTTCCTTTCCTTCTTCGTCTTTAAGGGATCCACCTAAAAGTTTTAATGGTGATCTGTCATCCTTAATTTTTCTCATATAACCGTACCAGGAAAGCAGCTTTCAATCTATTTTGTCATAAGGGTCATTATTTCTTAAATTCTGTCCGACTTTATATGATCCTGAAAATCGTCCGACTTTGTCTAGAAAATCGTTTCCAGAAGCTGTTTTCCATTGCATTCAGGCCTATACGTTTCTGTCTGTTCTTGTGCTCTGTTCAGAGTTCAGTGCCGTAAGTCACTGTAGTTTCCACAAGTGTTGTAAATAAATGTTTTATCTTTTATTTATGTCCTTAATCCATAATAATTAATGTAGTTGACTTGTAATACTTCTTTTTTTCTTTATTTTTATCAACATAACTTTTGTATGGTTTCCTTCTTCTGCAAATGTTACTCACAGATATTTTTATTCTTTTGTGACTATATAATATTTCCATCAATGCTTATATTTGGTCCAGCACATTCTACTTGGTTTTATTAGCATTAATGTTTAGACCCCGTTAATAATATCTTAACCCACTTTATCCAATACCACGAGATATAACAAATATTGCCGTATTAACAAAGTTATATACATTAAACCCTCATCTACATCTTATAGGCTAAGACATCATTATTTATGTATAAGTATGATGAACTTAGAAGTGATAGAGTACTGTTCCGTAACATAAAACCATAGACATTTACATGGGAACTCTACCTTTCAAAATAAGACTTTTCAAATGATATGTGTTTCCGGTTCTAATGTACGATCAACGACGGTAACGGTAATACAAAGGTTGAGGCTTTTGAAATGCGGCCCAATAGGTTTCTACAAATATAGTAGGTTTACCATGATGCCAACTAAAAGGTAATGTGTAGATTGAGAAAGTAAAGAGAGATAGAATGACTGTTAAAAGAAAAAGCTGAATACTAAGCACATCTTGTGAAGCAAAGTGTATATAGAATATATCGCCTGATCAAAAAAAATAATAATAAAATAATAAATAAATTGTCAGTTACTGGATATCCTGTAAGAGAAAATACTCTGGTTTTATAAGGTTGGGCTTAGTTAACATTTGCAACAGTAAAATGAAGAAGAAGATTGTTCACATGAATTAAAAAGGAAATAAATAGATTGGACATTAGAAATCAATCAATGTTCATTGAGTAATGTTGATACTAAAAACGGCAACGAAATATGAGATAAAAAATACCAATTTTAAAATAAATTCCCAACCACGAAAAATAAAAAAATCTGTCTTGCGATGAAGTAACGCTTAAGATTCGAGTATCAAAAATTCATAAGAAAACAACGAAATTAGGAATAAAACCAAAGTTTTCTGTATCATAAAATGCATTACCTAGGTAGAATGGAATTTTACTAAAAATATATCAAGACAGAGAACATATTGGTCAAGTAAAACAGCGACTAATTTGGGAATCAAGAGAAGACAAAGGCAACAAGGAAAAAAAGAAGAACGTATTATAGCTGTCATTAAAAGATATATAAAAAGTGTGAAGTGGACACACAAAACCGATAAGTGTAGAGAAGGTCGGAGAAAAGTTTGTTAATGATGAAGAAAGAATTAAGACACAAACAATAAAGTAAGCAGAGATATCTTACATAAAAATAAATAAAACACAAGATTTGATTTAATTTAGAGATTTTTTTTGAAAATAGTGTAACTTTGAGAAATACAAGTATACAGTACTATAAGCGTTTGAAATGGTTATGATTTATGATATCCATTGCTTCAAAAATACGGTCTGAAGTAATGAACCATAGCTAAGTTAATGCCATTAGAAGTGTTGATAAAACAGAAAGAAGTTGCATATTTTAAATTATTCAAAATCATAAAAAATGTCATTCAAATTCATTAATATCTTCCTCCACCTTACAAAATTAATTTGTATACCTCTACAATTGAAAAATATTAGTTTTTTTGATGTTATAATGATGGTTAACGTACAGCTTAAAGTATGCTGTGGACGCGACCAACTTTGTCTCCCTTTTATTATGTGGAAGACCGAAGCCAGCATTGTCTGTACTGGGAGGTAGGAGAAGAATGGCAGAAATGTCAAGATCTGGCATTGGCTAAAGTAAAGTAAAGTAGTAGAGTTATATTTATTGTTTACTTCTGACATTTTTGTTTACAAATGTGGTATTATGCTTAACAAAATTATCACTAAAGTTCTATAAAGTTTTAAATTCTAATTATACGCTAATTTCCTTATTACTGCGATAACATAAACTTCCTATGATTTATAAATCAAACGCTTCTAGGGAAGGAATTAACCCCTGCCATAAATATTACTATGTGCTGGGGCGTTTTGGGTCATTGGTTATTCACGCAACACTGCACTTTCACAAAGAAAATCTTATTTTTGGATAAAAAAGGTTGTTATAAATTATTAACTCTGTTACAGGCAATTTCTAGATCTTAAGACATATATTTTAAAAAGAATTCTGATTAAATTTAATTATAGTTGGCCGAGCAATTTGGTTAGAATTGTTCCGGCCAAATTGTTTATAATTGTTTTTGTGCATTAGGTTAAACACAGATTAACCATTTGTTAAATTGAAGAAAACATATTTCTTATCAAGAAAAATTACTTTTTGGAAATATTTAAAAATAAACACATTTTATTTCATACGTGTTGTATGTTTTCACTTCATGTTTTCTCTTATTCTTTTCTTAGTTAAACTAAGAAATCTTCATTTACCTGCCTCTAGATATCCATTTCTGTTGCTTATAGTTTTCTCTGATTTTTTTGTTCATATGCCATACTTCACAGCTGTAGATGATTACACGTTTGCAATTGTATTACATATCCTACGTGAGCAGTTATTTATACGGACTGATCCCTAAATGATACAATAAATGTAATAATATAGGCTAAACACAAACCACCTGAAAACTTTGTTTTAAGATATATAGATGCTGAATGAGGTATCGTATTATAATATATATATTCAAAAATTTAGGTTTTTAAAAAACCATATATTTTACTGTATCCATAAATACTTCAATACTAATACTTACTCTTTTATTTCTACAACCATTTTTTGCTACGTACTGAAATTATGTCTGAAAGTAATTCTAAACTTTATTATTTATATATCACCAAGTGTAAAGTCTACACCAATGAATAACAATTCATTAATTAACTTTTAAAGCATGAATTACTTAACACAACATAATCAGGAAATCGTAAAGTTTACCCTAATAAATGTATTCATATTTATTTAATCTAAAGATGTAAATATCAGAACAATAAGTATGTTTATTGTATGTATCTACTAAGTGCTTGTTAACGGATATGAATGGAACGAGTGGCTTTAAAAAAAATGTGGAAGAGAGGGAATGAATAAATACAGGTATTAGAATTATATTACAACAAAACAAACAATTTGATAAGATTTACAACGCATTCTTGAATACTCGACAAAATATTATAATCAGATTCCCTCCCAGATCCCCTGTTTTCAGTCATTCATAACTATATTTCTCTTGTGATTGTTTCTTTACAAATCGTTCACTGACGATAGTTAACGTCACTCAGTATTGCCGTAACGCCATATTTACCCTTTATGAATATTACATGGAAATATAACTTAGAGAGTTCTACCTCTTTATTTAGAAAAAAAGATACAAACGTACAAAACAGTAATGAGATCTAATACAAAATAGTTTACATACATTAGTATAAATTAATTACGTAAAACAAAAAAGTATAGTAAAGTATTTGATATAAAAAAGATAATATATACTAAAATAACTAAACAATATTCTCACAATATTATTATAATATACAAATAAAAAATTAATAAAACTCCCACGATGTTTGATCCTAGATGTTGTCGACCAGTGTAAGACGCCTATGCATGGTACCTAGGCTCAGGTTCATGTGAGGTCGTCAGAAGTTTGGTTTTACTTGTTTTTCCAATGTTAACGTTTCTCCTATATTAGTCGCAGGAGTTTCTGTAATGGTAAGCGATGTATTAAAAGCTTATGTATATAGTATTTCACATTAGGGTTTATATGGAACTATATATTGTATGATTTGAACAATGTTTACGCACGATTACTTATTTGGTCAGTCAATAATATTAATATTATTCATAACCGTAAATAACCCAAGTGATATGATTTTATTTTTATTTTTAAAAATTATTTACTCTTTTAAAATATCTCAAAGTAAAAGTTAAAATATATTTAGAATCAGTCATAGTAAATATTTGAATATGGAAATTTAATAGCTGAAAACCGTTGTAGTTCTTTTCTAATTGAGCTAAAATAAACATTACTTGTTTCTAAGGAAACTAATAATAAAAACAACAATTGTTAGGGTTTAAGAATCCAACACCCATTACCGGCAAAAAACTTTGCTATTAGAACCCATCATACCTTACACTCACTAAGACGTGTGGTACTATATCTATATACTATACCTTCTATACAATATTATTCCACCGTCATGACACCCTCCATATGTCATGGCACCCTCCGTACGTCATGGCAACCTCTGTAAGTCATGGCCCCCTTCATACGTCATGGCACCCTCCGTACGTCATGGCACCCTCCGTACGTCATGGCACCTTCCATTCGTCATGGCACCCTCCGTACGTCGTGGCACCCTCCATACGAACAAACATTATCGTGGCAACAGATTAGTGAAGACTGTATTGTGGCGGAACTTAACACTGCCCGATGAGGTTATTTTACCGAGCTGAAATTCTAACGCCCGACTATTGAAGCAGAATATATAGTAATTTCAACATTATGACAAGCTTTTTTGATGCTACTGACTTTATAGTTGTGCGATCGTTCGACACGCTGATTAGGAGTTAGGTTAAACAGGGATACGTTTACATGCAAAAACTAGTAACATAGTCAACGTCAGAAAGAGAGATGACAAATGGCGAGGGAGAGAAAACAGTAACATAAAAGGAATAACTAAAACACTAAAAAATAATAACATTAACATAGCCTACAAAAACACAGGAAACATAATCAACAAAATAAACCAACCAGAAAAAATATGTCTCACACTTAATAACGGAATATACAAAATCGAATGCCCAGACTGTAATAAAATATACATAGGCCAAACAAAAAAGAAATTAAAAGACAGATATCAAGAACACCTCAATGCATACATCTAACCTGAAATCTATAACTCAAACTTAGCCACTCACGCCATCAAAAACAAACACTCATTCCCCACATTAAAAAACATACACCTAATAAAAAAAGTTCAATCTGAGAACAACTAGAAATTTATAAAAATAAAAATAATATCATTAACGAACAAATACAAATAAAATAAAAAAACGATAAATTATTCAATCTATAGACAATATTAACCCCAAAACAAACTTTTAAAACTCGCACAGTGCAGTGAATCTAAAAATAGAACATAAAGGTACACCAAGGTCAACGGGAAATCCACTCAGCTCGCAGTCTACAACAACCCTGTTCAGTATGCCCGTTGATAATGACAAGGCCAGTCATTGAAAGTTAACTCGCATAAATACCAAGTAAGATTCTTGTTTAAGTACATAAGTGAAAGTGATAAGTGTATACAAGAAAACAGTGTTGCATAACTACAAATATATATATATATATATATATATATATATATATATATATATATCTATATATATTTATATATATATATGTATAAAGAGAGAGAGAGAGAGCTGTTTCGAATCCCATTCTTTTTATTCAGTCCCAGTAAAGCTATATTCCTCATGTTAAAAAAATACGTTCGGGTTACTTGCTTACAAAATGTCTCTGACGATAGTTAGCGTTGAAACCAGTATCGCTGCAACGTCATATTTTACCTTTGTATATATGTATTTATTACATGGAATTATAGTTAGCATAGTTTTACTACGCAATTCCCTTCCACCAAGATACATCATTTTAAGCATCTAAGCCGATCTGTGGACTTAAAGTAGGGACACAAAACGTAAAATCATGTAGAACAATATTTGTAAGTCGTCTTATACAAGAACACTACAATAAAGTTGCAACATTTAGTGTAGTTGCAACGCCTAAATATTGGATGCTTTATTTATAAAAACAGTTACAAACCAAAACAACATTATAACTAAATACAAAGTACATAAAGTAATACATAGAAATTTAGTTAAGAAAAGAAGATAAATATTACAAACATAAATATTATAAAATATAATACAATAAAACAAACTTAGAATCACATAATCTTATACAAATAAAAATAAACTAATCTAAAGATAAATATCACAGAAATAAATGTTATAAAGTATGATACAATAAAATAAACTTAGAATCACATAACACTATAAAATAAAAAATAAACTCATCTAATATGGTGTTTTAGCTATGACGTTTCCTTCCTATGTGGGACGCTTCTGGATATTTCCATATCTCAGGTTTATTTGAATGCAACCTATGTTTGGTTTCACAACGTTTTCTTCCAAGCTTGATGTACTTCTTCTGTTACTCGCAGGAGTGTCTGTAATAATAAGAGGTTTGTTAAAGCAGAACATATATACAGTATATAGTATAGCACTATAAGTATACCAACAGTAAACATACAGTACATAAAATTATTGAATATTTATTATAAGTTACAAACACAATAGCCAGTAATATTATCATGAGTAAGATGGGGTACTATTGGGAATAACAAAAGTAAAATATGTAATTAGAATATATATATATATATATATATATATATATATATATATATATATATATATATATATATATTGTAAAACTTGTATAACTGCCTACATACGTGTACTTATTTATATGTTGAATCAAGAACATTATTAATAAAATTTAAATTGTAGTATCTATTTATTCCTTGAATACATGTTTATGTAATCTTAAAAATCTAATTAAATATAGTCTATGTACAAAATAATTAAATTGGCAAATTTAGCAGCAGAGAATCGTTGTAGTTGTTTTAAACTTCGGCCGTAAACAAAAAAAGTCGCGGAACAGCATCCTGGAACTTCCATCTGGATCTCTGGATGTACGTCCGTCTCCATCAAAAACTGAATTGCGAGTCCCTTGCTAGCGCGCAGTTTCCCCTACAATTCTTCCGGGTTTACCGGTTTGTCAAGACTTTGACTTGACTTATAACATAGTGTCCAATTAAACTTTCTTTCGTAGATTTTTGTTCGTATTTTTCGATAATACTTGAAAATGTCACTTATGGTGTGATATAGTGATATTTGTAACGCCAAAGTCTTCTATACCCTTCAAATATTTGTTACGAATTGGAATGACAATTCTAGCTCCTTCCAATCGTAGCTTGCCCTATTACGGCACTCGAAATTATTTCTTCGCGCAGTTAACACTTTTCTAATTTTAGAGCATTTATTAAACCATTTATTAAATCATTTTTTAAATAAATTTTTAATTTACAATAATCTGTTTTTATTATTATTTTAAAAAAATTCTCTTAAACTTTGGTGGTTTTACTCTACTTTTACCATCTCATTTTATTTATGCGTTTTGTTTTTCATAAATAACAAGAGTTTATTTTATTTTATTATTACATGCTTAAAGAAAAAAATAATTTATTTATAGTTGCTCCATCCCGTGAACAAAGTCGACCCTCTTGACCTGCCTTGTTTACTTAAACAGATAGTGTACTCGCTTGACTGCTACTTTCTCTAGCAGCGATGTCATTTCTAAACTTTTATAAATTAATATTTTAAAACGATTTTGGCCTAAAAGCTAAATCTTCCCTTTGAGACTGTTTTGGCTGTCTCAATACACACACACACACACACACACACACACATTCTCGTACACGTACACCCGCCGACGCACACAGACACAGTTTCCACACCTTGTCCCTGCGATAGTTTGTATCCTGCTGTCTCCCAATGCGTTTTCCAAAATAAATAAGTAAAAATTTTATAAGTATCGTAAATAATAATTAAATATTTTTGTTGTCTGCATTTTTTTATAGATAAATTGTGTAAATCGTAAATTTATAGTTATTGCATTCTGTGTCTGTTGTTTTAGGGGTTTATAGACAACTCCCAACTAACAATACGATTCATTTGGTTTGGGTTTATATTCTTCCAGTTTGGACTAAGTCTTCCTTTGCAAAGCTAGATAAACTGGTCATACCTTAAAACACTCTCAGTGTTATTAGAACTTTTATAACGTTCTCGTTTTATCAATATATTCGTTTTAGAATTAACATATAATTTTTCATCATGGGTGTAATTTACGTCTATAACTTTTGATAACATTCTTTTTTGTAACTTATTTATATCACTTTTATAATTTTATAAATTATATTTCAGATGTAGTTTAAAAAACATTCTATAAAACGAATTGAACTCTATATATAACGTAAAGAAATTTAAAAGTTTATTACTCTGAACCCGATAACTTACAGAGCGTAATACTAACTATAAATATATAATTATCCTTAAAAATACAAAACGATGACAAAATTGTTATTAGGATTAGGTTTTGAATCAAATCTAAAATCTTGAACTTTTGTATTTAGACACGCACTATAAGATTTAACAATCCTGACGAGAGGCTTGCCAATGAATAACCAGTTGTAGCTGGCGATAGACCAGCAATATACAAAACTTACATTGGCTCACACGTACAGACACGGCGACGGCTCGATACTAACTTGTGCTCCGCATCCCCCACTACGTCAAAACCGGTGCTGACAGTTTATGCCTTTAAGGGCTTCATCAAGAAGCAAGGAACGGCGAGGGTCCCTCAATCTTATGAAGGAAAGCAACTCTATTTTCTTGTTTTAACACACTTTAAATATATATATATATATATATATATATATATATATATATATGTTATGTTGGTTCATATATGCTTTAAATACTCAAAAAGGTCTGCAGCGATTGAGCTCAAATTCTGACTCTTTCAAAAAAATATTTATCTATCGGTTTTTCGCGTCAGTACCATACCGGCTGTCAGAAAAGTGCTTTTTAAATGTTAATTGTTCACCAGCAACCGCGCAATATTATATAAGCGAGGGGATCACTCGCTATCCTAGCTAACGACAACCCTAGTCAGATATTAACCGTTCCAAATTACATTCTTTACTAACAAAAACAAACGCATCCTCTTGCATCCCATTCAAATTATTATACGTTCTGAAATGAATGTTCACCTCAATCGAGTCTCTTTGCGTGTCCTGTCTTGATCATGCTTACCGTTCCTCAAATCGTAATTATTGGCTTATGTGAGAATCCCAGTACCCACCCTAGCTATGACTGTTCCATTAGGTGTGGATTGCGTGGTGAACAGAGTTACAACACCGGTGGTCACCAGTCATATGGCCAACCAACCATTCACAAATTATTGGGTAAACATAAGGCCAGTTATGATCACATAACGCAAATGATAAATGACCTAGTTAGAAGGACCTTCTTGCACGATCCCCGAGGAACTGGAAAATATTTTTTACATTTAATTTGCCAACAATCCGATAAAAAATTACTTAGCTTCTATAAAACTTCTATAAAACGAATACTTCTTTTACTTCCTCATTTCTCGTATATCTTATCCATGCAATCACAATGTACTCAAACAAAACGTGGAGGGCCACAGATAGGATTTAATAATAATGTTTAGTAATATACAGATAAATTGTTCAGGTATTTTATTAATTAAATTTCTTCAAATAATATCAATTATTTTGTACAGCAATAAACGATTTATCTTCACAGTTATTGAAAATTGACTAGTACATTAAGCAAATAATGCTTCTTTAAGAAATAATTATAGTAAATCCATTGTGGTAAAGAAGGTGAGTCAGCAGTTCACGAGCGCATACAGAGAACGAAAGCTAGTAACTCAACAACACGTGGGTAGAGCGAGTTAGATTAATACACTTCTCTCTCATCCTCTTTGTAAATTTCATATCTCTGCATTAGTGGTGATCCGTGGATAAACGCTAGTGAGTTAGGTAAATAGAAAGTGATGACTGGTGAAGTACTGGGGTGAGCAAAAGCAAAAGAGTGACAACTCTTTTTGTCTTAGGTCCAAGGATTGAGTTAAGCCGACTGTGACGTAGCAAGGAGTTAGGTGTTACCACTCCTATTTTCAGACTCGTTGTTCCTTCACTCTGAAAAAGAGTCAACTCCTAAGCTGATCGCGCATCTCTAATTCGCTTAAGAGAGTGAGGTAGCTGACCCTCCTCAGCTACCTAACGAGAGTTAGGAAGCATGACCGCAATTCACCTAGGATTATTGATTTAACCAGAGTCTACAGTTCCAACATACCTGAATAGAAATTACATACGTGTAATACGAGTCAGCTTGCAATAGTCAGCTAGCTTTTCTTAACTAAAAACGTTTGCTATAAGTGTTGATCTTAACGAAGATCAAATTGTGCTGATATGTTAGCTTATTAACGGGAAGAAACAAGTCATGTCAAAATTATTTTTAGTTCTTACAGAACCCTTTCGAATAATCAACTAATCCTAATGTTAGCTACGTGAATAGGAGGATAAACATTTCAGAAATGTAATTGTAATACGGAAAAGATATCTCCTCTTCGTAAAATAAGAAGTAAGGATTTTTTAAACATCAGAATACTTAGAAAATGTTTACTTCGGGCTCTATCTAAATATAGTATCAACCTAGGAGATATTGCTACGTTCTATCAGAGGTACAATAATTAATAAGGTAATGTTAAACTAAATCACTATTTATTAATTCATACACTTTTTTGGCTGCTATTATTTACACATCTTGAAATGTATAAAAGCGTCAAATTACTGTTTCAATTAGGTCGAACTACTGAGTATGCCAATAGTCTATTTACATTAAACACTAAAACTCTCACTCTGTAACTAAAGCTTTTATTCTCTTTACAATATCATCAACACTCATCTACTTTCCTAAGAAAACCTGTATTTATCTTGAATATTGCTGTACAATATTGCTGTATTTGAGACACAAATATAACTCATCGATCTGCAGCACACAATTAACTTAATGTCAAAATTTTGTGAAGTTTCATTATTGGCTTTCTACGAAAATGGCTTACATCTAAAAAAGATTAATCTGAGAGAAGAATTTTTATTTCGTGTTTGTTCGATAGTACTTATATTTGTAACATGCTTTTTCGATAATGGAAATATCAAATCTAAAGCCTGTACGATTTTACATGACAGTCAATTCGAATAAACTTCAAAAACAACAACCCCAAACATTGAAATAGACATTGTAGAATATCAACCGAAAAACAGTGTCACACCTCTCACTAAAATAATTTCTCAGATTTCATTTTATGTTTATAACATTTTCCAAGTGAAAATAGTTTTATGTTTTTATTTTTGGTGTAATATCAAGATTGCAACATTATATAAATAGGGAATTATTGACACCTGGATACACTATTACAGGTATGTACGCTGTTATATATTATAAAATGGTTGTGTATTTATCGTATTTACACATATAAAAATATAAAATGTAGGTTATAATATTTGAAAATCCAAGCACAGCTAAACCAAGTGCCTACTCATTCTCATAAGAATACAATTTAATGGATCCGTGATTATTTCTTTAAAATACATATTACAATTTACCGCTGTTTGTATTGTTTTAATTTTTAATGAATAATATTTATAATAATATATTACGGTTTCGTTAACGTTATTATTATTTTTATTAACAACAAAGACTTGTACAATTTATTATTCAAGTTAATTCAGAAAAACGTACTGAGACAAACTTTTGTTACCACATAGATTAACATTTGACGAGACACTGACGAAGATTGCTTAGAACGGTAGAAAATACTTTGACGTAAGTTGTTCAAATATTTACTAAACTTATAAGTTAGAATGTTTTTCTTCAGTCTAATAATAATCTTAAAGTGTGTTATATAAGAAGAAAATAATAAATAACCTATACGTAAGGCGATAAAATCTACGATAATAGACATGGTTATTATATTACATATAGAGCAAAATTCCATATTAGATGTTCAACTGATTCCAAATATAAAAACATTTAACAATCAGTATAAAATATAACAATAAAAAATAACTGCATTTACATTACCATAGTTTCGTAGAAACACTTTTGCTAAAAACTGTTTTTGATTAGCATCAAAACAATGAAGCTAAAAAGCTTTTTGAAAGTTTGTAAGTTTTCCTTAACATATTTATTTAATTTTAGTATTAATTCACCTACTCAATGCTTCTGTACACTTAGATTGAATAAAAACAAACCACTAACATTGTATAATTCTAAGTAATGCTTTCCTCAGTTCATGATGGGCTACCTTGGAAAGAACTTTACTTGTGCGTGACCTTATATTAAACTTAACAAATAGAGATCACTTGCTCTTACCTAACATACTATTTAGGCTTATTTTCATCGTTTCCAGTTAGAAATGACCCATTTTCCCCATTTAGTGTAGCCTAATCTAATAAATATTACTATATCTAACGTAAGAGTTGTCTTCTACAAAACGTATTCAACTTAACTCCTACATATCCCTGAAACACATACCTTGGATTCCTCCTTATAACTATTTACTGTAATAGAACAAAACTAAAAAATGTCGATATTCCTCGGTAAGTATTGGCCATTGCGGAATAGTTTATTGCCAGACCGATTATTCGTTTATATTACGATACATTCGGGCCTTCGCGAGTGTAAATGTCGAATAAAGCACAAATAAGCCATGTGGGGATGAGGTTAAGGCTGTTTGTGTTTGTCGACATTTGCCTCCAAAGCTGCGAGTGTATCATAACCTGAAAAGATATTCCGTTTCTATATTTATCGACGGTCTTTCAAGTAACTTGATACTGTGGAAAGGTTGAAAGGTTTGACTCAAGATAGGCTAAAATGTTTAGAGTCAAATGGAGTGTTTTATAATGTAGATAGTGTTATTTCAGGATTTAATAATGATTTACCTCCTAAAACTTGAAGTCACAAAGTTTATGATTTTATAACAAAACGCCAAATAAGTCGTTAATTAATTAATTACAACTAAATTTTCAACGATCTAATTTGTTATTTAAAACATCTGTTAGAAATACATAACAAAAAAGTAAAAATATCTAGTTGTATTTAAATTTTGTTTATTCTTTTCAGAAACTATCCTTAACTACCTATCGTAATAACTTGACGTAAATACAAAGTTAAGTTAATACAAGTATGTATTAGCTTAATATTTTTTATTTTTTAATTACCATACCATTCAAATACCAGTTTACCAAAGCGTATACTTTATTTAGTTATATTTTCTTTTCCATTTGTTTCTTTTCTTCGGTCAAAACTTGTACAAAATTTCTTCATAGTCCTTTCTTGAAACTTTTGGCACTTTTTCTGTTGGTAATGTTCCAACATGACTGCTTTTACTCCTGCCCTATATTAATAACCACTGTTAGATTTCTGCTTTTGTTCAAGGAATGAAAATCTTCTACCTTTATGCCTGCTTCTAGTTATATTCGTTTATCCGTTGTGCTTTCCTAATGTTAATAGAGTTATGAAGATTTTAAACTTTTCCCACCATATATGGAATGTTCAGCTTCATATGTCTTTGTTTATTATACAGTGCTTCCATAAACCATTTCTTATAGCCGTGCACTATTCTATTGTAAGCCTTCAGTAGTTAGTGGTGCATTAGTACCTACATTTAGACAGAAACTGAGCTGTTCGGAAACCGTTACTATTGTTATTAGTAGGTCTCGTTTATGTTATTATTTTTATTAATAAATATTGGTAATATATAATTAAAAATTACTCATACCAAATATTTATATAGTTGTAATAAGCCTATTATAGCCTATTAGAGAGAGAGAGAGAGAGAGAGAGAGAGTGTGTGAGAGAGAGAGAGAGTGAGAGAGTGTGTGTGTGGTATGTGTCTGTGTAAGAGAGAGAGAAAAAGCGAGAGCGTGTTTGTGTGTGTGTGGCTGTATGAGAGAGAAAGAGAGAGAGAGAGAGAGGGAGTGTGTGTGTGTGTGTGTGTGTGTGTGTGTCTGTGAGAGAGAAAGAGAGAGAGAGAGAGTGTGTGTGTGTGTGTGTATGAAAGACTGAGAGTGTGTGTGTGTGTGTGTTTAAATATCAAATATGTATATTCTAATAGTAAACAAAATATTCAGTAAGAATAGTCATTTATTCAATGCAAGCAATTATTGGTCTAAAGATCCAGCTGATACTTTGTAGCTTGTAACATTACATAGTTAATACAATAATGCCTTATCTTGTTACAGTTACGTGGTGCTTCTGCGCCAGGAAGAAGGAAAATGAAGGTAATTATTTTAAAATCTGTTAAATTTTATTTTTAAATAAATTATTTTAGTATTGGTATTAAAATCTACGAATTAAACCAAGTAAATATTACGTCGGAAAATATTTAAACTACTACTTGACTGAGTAAACATTACTGCCAAAGGAAGGAATATTATCCCCTACTACCGGACTGAATAAACAATGCATGCGGAAAATGTGTGAGTTACTGCTGTTAGTGTTCCCCTATTCGACCGCGTTTTTACTCGGTCTGTTAATAAATAGTTTTAAAGCGTGATTAACCCTCATACTTTCCTTACCTCTTTTGGTTTATTACGAAGAATCATTTTTTTTCTTTTACTTGTTTCTTGTGAAACTATATCTTTAGGCAGGTAATACGTGACGTTCTTTAGGCAATGCGAGATTTTGCAGGTCTTTTGTCGATCTTCCTGTACTCGTTTCGGAAGTAGAAAATAAATTATATAATAAAACCGAAACTGAATTATTAAATAATAATATAAAGCTTGAAATGGAATTAACACACACTGAGCTACGCTCAGTACAACAAAACACTTAGATCTATAAAATATTTACAAGGAAACTTTTAGTTTGAATAAATTTTCTTAGACTTTACTTGGATTATTTGCAGGAAATATAAGATCATGACATTCAGGATTTTAATACTTTAGTTTTACTGAATCCTTCGATAAAGGAGGATTTTTATAAAGAGCTATTAGACCAAATAATGTGAGTCAAATATTGATATTAAAATATTGTCACAAATGTGAGGAGTTATTCTTGTTTATTTTTATTATAATTTATTTAATCTTATACAAACACCACTGTAAAGACGATTTTCCTTATGAAATATTAAAAAAATAGATTACCATGTAGATATAGCAAGTATAAACATTAAGTCTCTCTACTGTTAAACTTAGCCATTTTTCAAATTATTTAAAAACAAAAAAATAGTTTCGCACAATACCTTGAAATGGAGCATGGGACTTCGTACAAAGGTTCAACATTGACGATCTATTGAAATATAACTGCATTCCTATATTTAAAGTGCTATTCAATTCAGTCAATACGTTTAGGATGAAAATAACCCTTAAGTTGTTTTATTTGTTATAGTGGAGGAAGTAGACCGTGATGAAGTTATTGACACTCCACGATGGCGTAGCACACGATCATTTGGTAAGTAGCAATCTTTTTTTTTCTCGTAACAATTTACTACCCCAGTTTATAAGTAATGCTGGTAAACCCTTATTAGTCGCAAGTAAAAACATACATGGGACCTCTCTTATGTTTAACTTATGTGTTCTCCAATTATTCCCGAGAGAATAGTTTCGCACAATACTTTGAATAGAACCTGGACTTATTGAAAAGATTCAACATTGACAAACGATTTAAATATAGCTTAATTTTCATATTTAAAGTGTTTTACATTTAATCAATATTTGGTTTGTATGAAGTATTGGATAAAAATATAACTTAAATTGTTTTGTTTGTTATAGTGGAGGAAGTAAACTATGACGAAGTGATTGACACAGTACAAGGAGCTAGACACCGATAAGTAGCAACAATCTATTTACTAATCTACTTATATAATATTTTAACAATTTATTACTATAGTTTACAAGAAGTAGTGATAAACTGTTATTAGTAGAGTCCATTATCACTTCAGTCTGATGTATAACACATTTCTTTTTATTTTTAGTAAATTTTTTATCTCTTCTATTATGACCTCAATCCATATTTTAATCAATTTTTCGTGAGTCTTTTGACTTCAGAAAGAAATTTTCATTCACTGTTTTTGTATTTTTAAATGTTATTCATCAGTTACGTAGTAATGAATTATGCTTCTTTGATGATGCTTTTAAATACCGTATGTTTCCTAACGATAAGAGAGAATTTATATAATGTACGTGAGAGATATTGAAAATTGTAAGTTTTACCTGTTGTATTAATATGAACACGTCTTTGGTTGCACAATCCGAAAAGAATAAAGTTATTTACATAAGAAAATTGTAGATTTATTACACATGAATAATCGATTTGTTGCCCATTTCAGATACTTGCGACGATAGTTATATGTGCTACATGTTCCATTTAGAAAGGTTACACGCTTTTGGATATCCCGGATTAATGTTCGCTCCTACTCTTGACACCATTCCCGAGGAGGATGAAAAGGATGAGGAGGAACGGGATTGCGTTACACCAACACCAAAATTAATGTCTGCAAGTGATACTGCGCTCTTCCCATCAAAATTACGAGATCTTGCTTCACGCAGGACTCTGTCCTTTTGTAAGTAATCTTTATTTCCCCCTAATATAGTTTTTTTATTAGTGTAACAGAAAACCTATCCTATTTATTTTCTGATTTGTTTCTTTAAATCCTTTATGTTAAGGTATAAATGTAAAGAAGGGGAATTTGTGCATTTGTTTCATACATATTATCTTTATAAGCGTACACACACACATACACACACACACACACACACACACTTACACACACACACACACACACACACACACACACACACACACACACACACACACACACACACACACAACACACACACACACACACACACACACACACACACACACACACACATATATATATATATATATATATATATATATATATTGATGTTGTTTCTGTGTACTTAATAACTCCCCTATAAAAGTAGCCATTCAAACAGATGACCCATTAGTGTCACCATTTGTTGTTGGTAAATGCAACTGAATGATAACCCACATCAGTGGCGTAGCCAGGGAGGCCCTCTCGAAACATTGGAAAGACACAACAGAAAAGTTCACAGTTCATACTAATTCGGACTACTATAAATTTTCAACAATCTGTTGAAAACTTCCACCGAGAGTACAGTGGCAAAGTAAGTAATGTAGCTACTTGACACTCAAAGGGCCCTAGGTAAAGGAAGAAATTGCCATTCTAATCAGAATGAAGTGTTGTTTTTAAAATGTTTGTTTTCAGTATCAACTTTGAATTATTAAAGAGTTTCTCAAAGGTAGTGTTTAGTCATTATATATTTTTTTAAAACTTTTTGAGGGAACGTGCCTGTATTATATATTATAACACAACCTACTCCTGTTATAGCCCCCTTCTGGACTACACCTTCACACAACATACTTATTTAGAGGGCCTTATAGCCCAGTAACTAACTTCTTTCTTATTGTTGGGGCATTTTAGCGCTCACCATTGCTTTTGGTTTTTTATGACTTGTAACTCTCAAGGACAACTTATATCATAGCAAAGTGTATTAGATTAGAAATGGATTTATTTCTTCTGAATGACCGCTCCCCTACAAATTTAGCAGTGTCTGCTGGGAGATGGGCAGTTCTTGGCCTATATATTTCCATCCGCTTAAGGCTAAAAGATGCACATTGTCAGTTCTGTATGATTTGGTTTGTAGCAAATACATATTAAAAAAAGTCTCTTCTGTAATTCCTCACTCTGTTATTTCAAAATTCCTTGATTGATCGAAGGAAATTCCAACTGGTATGCTATTTCAAATTTTTTTTGAAACAGATTAAAGAAACGATTGATGCTTTTACTAAAGTTATCTTTTGCCAGAAATGCCATTTCGAAAGCATCTGTAAAACTCGTCTACCTGTTCCGTGGTAGAATAATAAATGCACAGAAATCCTATGTCTCAATGAAGAATTTTAACCTTCAATTGATGATGTTATAATCATACAGTGACAGACTTGATTTGTCTCATGAAAAATATATTTTAAGAAAGAGTTAAAAATACATAATGAACTTGAGTATGTTATACAGTGTGTGCCAAAATAAAGAGTACTGAAACTGTTGTAAGATTGTATTTTATTTACATAGTTTTACAAACACATAGTAAAAAGAAGCTAAATCGGTTAGACTCAAGTATAAGCATATTCTCTATATGACCTTCGTATAACTTGAGGCAACACTCGCACCGTTCTTGAAGGTTTTGCATCTTTCAAGAGAGGGGGGAAGAGGGGTTGCTTGATACTCCTTATATACATGATTATTTTTTCCTGTAGTTGAATGATGGTAGTTGATAGGTCATGGAATATCTTCTTCTTTGTTCTCCAGACTGTCAGGTGGTCTAAGATTGGCAGAGTGGGTTGGGTAAGGAAAGTTTCTTTCAAGGTGGATGAGGCAATTGCCAAAAATTTCTTGAAGGAAAGCTATGTTGTCTAAGGCAGTGCAGCTGGTTACTCTATCTTGCTGGAACCATTGCGAAAAAGGCAGGTTTCGAGCACAACAAAATCTCCAGAGCTCCTCTATAAAACAACCAATAACAACTATAATAATCCTGATTTGCAGTATGAAAATTTCCATTGTCTTCAACAAATTATGAACCAATTATGACTCTCTCTAACACACCGCACCAAATGGTTACACACCTTGTATGCTGTGGCCTCTGTACAACACTATCAGGACGTTCAAACCCAAGAAAACAAGTTTGTTTATGAAACCACTAAGGTGCAGACGACATTCATCTGAAAAGAATATATCACTCAGAAATTCAGGTTTTTAATAGCACATGGCTTATATTGAAGCGCATTACTGAACCCTGGCTGTTTTATTTATACAGTTCTGAGGTTGCACAGTTTGTATCTTGTAGGGAAATCCACCAATCCTTCTCAACATTCTTCTCTCAGATGCATTGTTTAAACTCAGTTTCAAAGATATTCGCTCAGTATTCTTTTCAGTGACTATAAGTTACTACAACACTCTTTCATGGTTTTCATTTGTACAGACTGTAGTTGGGCGACCTTAAAAGCCCTTCCACTGTGTTAAAACATTACCGGATCTTTGAAAATTCTCAGTGACACTTAAAATTACAGCTTTAATAGTAAAATTATTTGTAAAATTGTTTTTGAAACAAAAATGCAGTTAATCACTCAAACAATAGTTTATGACTATCTGAACTTTGAATGTAGTAAATTTGTTAAAACTTACGGAGACAGAACGTTTTCGATCGCTATGTGGCGATCTTCATCAGTGTCTCCTGCTTGGAAATGTTGGGTTAAGCGGTGACGGTTTTAAAGGTAGGTTTTCGATAGCATCAAAGAGTATGTGTGATTTGTATTGTGTTTGTTCGTTTAATATGTTTGTACTTTGTGTTCTTGTGTGTCTGTAAATTTCATATTTTTCTAGTATGTTGAGATGTCCTTTTTTGTTGATGTGTAGGATTTTTAGGTTATGGTAAATGTCTGTGTATTTGTTGTTAATGTCTGTTTATTTTATGTGATTGTAAAATGTTGAGTTGGTGTTCTGTTTGTGTTCCTTGACTCTTTGTTTAAATCTGCGACCTGTTTGTCCAATGTAGAATTTGTTACATTCGTTGCAGTTCAGTTTGTATGCACCTGGTGCTTGTAGTTTATCTTTGTTGTTGGTGTTGTGTTGTATTTTGTATTGTAACTTGTTATTAGTTTTGTATGCTATTTTGTATCCTATTTTTTGAAGTTTGTGGGCTATTTTGTTTGTTGTTTTGTTTATGAATGTTAATGTGATGTATTTGTTTTCCCTGTCTGTAGTGTTAATTTTAGTGTTTTTTTTTGTATTTTGTACCATAGTTTGTCTATTATTGTGGTGTTGTATCCATTTGTGTATGCTAAATATTTAATTGTGTCTAGTTCTTTGTTTATGTTTTCTGTGGTCATTGAGACTTCTTTAAGCCTATGGAGCATGGATCTGAAGGCAGTGTGTTCGATAGGGTGGTTTGAGGTGTTGTGGATAAGTGTGTCTTTCGCTATGGGTTTCCTGTAAATGTTGAAGCGGTGTTTTTGTGTGTGGCTATTTGTTATGGTTAAGTCGAGGAAGTTTAGGGATAGTCATAAACTATTTAAGTGATTAATAAGATTCACCAAACGTAATGAACTACAAAATTCAAAAAAAATGCAGTGTTGTGACAAACTTAGTTCACCTAAATAAGTGAAAAATAATGCTCTACAATAAAATTTTACCTTGCATTGTTAGTATCGTGTGACCAAAAACTATCCTGAAATATGTCAACATGAATACACAGCAACAATCAGTCATCACAGGTGATCGAGAAGGCAACAATAGCCTATTCAGTTTCAGTACAGGTTATTTTGGTAGATGCAGTATATATTTACGAATATTGTTTATATTACAATTATATTCATTCATTTGAGTGTACCTTTCCGCACAGACAGTTTCCTTACAATTTTATGTAATTTATTACGGTAATGTCAATAATCTAGCCTTCATCTAATAAAGGATAAATTGCCAACATCCTCGACCTGTTGTTATTTTTTAAACTACGTACCTACCTATTTATATATCCACCTACTTACATATATCTGCCTATCTATATATTTATCTATCTGTCTACCTATCAGCTACCTATATATCTATCTTTTTACCTATCTACTTATCTATATATCTACTTATCTATTTGTCTATCTCTACATCTACCTAACTACCTATATCTCTATCTACCCTAAGATCTATCAACCTATCTATTTATATACTTACATACCTGTCAATCTACTTACCTATAATATCTATATACCTATCAGACTATCTAACTATAGATGGTAACCAATATCTGTAAAATACATTAAAAAGAAATGCATAAATTATTGTTTACTCTGCAAATATAAAATGGGTTTATCCATTTTTAAAGATTGCACTTTTAATTTACTTTACTAAGTAAATTGTTTAAGACAAATTCTGTTTTCTTTTTTTCAGAAGGCACGTTCTGGCTTCTTGGTTTGGATCGGCTTCTGGTGGAGGTAAGCACAAATTTATATCACTGTTATACAGACAAACTTGGAAACCAACTATGTTTAGGCACCCGAATAACGCTCTCAGCTTAAGTGAGCACATCAAACGCGAAATTCACTAGATTTCCCTACATTTTAATTATTAAGGTTGAATTTTACTCTCCTTCGACAGTTTCTCATATTTTAGGATCCCTCCGTGTAGCATATATTTCGTATAACCTCATACAATCTATAAACATTCAACGCTAACCTGAAATCTGTAGAGGAAGTGCTTTAAACCAAAAACATGTGGAATTTCTGCTTTCACTGCAATGAATTGGTCATCTTCAGCATATTCAAGTGCTTCCGAATACGTCTACACCGGAACATGGGCAAATATACAGGTTTTGTTCTGGGGTGAACTAGACTCCCCTGGGAGGGGGTGTCAAATGGGTCAAGGAGTAGGCCTACTCCCACCTTAAAAATAGAGAGCATTTAAAAGCTTGTCGACAATGAGACCGCATCCAAAAACTTACACTATGATGCACATATTTTAAACTACTTTTTTATTAAGTTAGGGTATGGTATTCAACAGTATGTTTCTCATAGAACACAAATCGGTGGCTATTAGACTTATATCTTTGCCAAATTTAAATTTTTAAAATTTTTCCAAATTTTGGAAAGTCATAATACTAAAAAGCAAGCCAGATTTTGTTTCTGTGGAAAATATAACGTTAAATACCCAACTTCGTCTGAAACAATTTCTAAAATTTCATATTTAAGATCATGACATGTAAGATTAAAATTAAATTTTATATTTTTCTTTGAACTTATAGTCATATTTAAAAAATAACTCGCATAGGATCAAATTTACAACTGATACTGCCAAATACATTTCTTGTCAGCACTAATATTTTTCTCGTAATATTTTAATGGCTTCAATGTCAGCTACTGATTATAAAACAAGAATACACCCGTCCAAGAAATTGGGGGCAATGCCCCTACTTGACCCCCTCCCTTTAAGTCCACCCTATACTGACCAGTGGAGCGATCACAACTACACTTGAATCGTCCCCTCACTCTCTGGTCTACGACCATAATTCTAGCGGTTATCGCTTGTACAATACAAACTATACCAAAATATGAGCTACACTTGTGAAGGTGTAATAATAGTGTTATATTTTATGCAGGAAAAGTGTTTTGAAGTTTTACGAAATAGTCACATAGCCTACCTTACTTTTTACTTTATAGATTGTTTTCTAAATAGAAAACAAGAAATATATTGAACATTGTAGGGGGATGGATAAAGCTTAGTCATAGTAGGTACTTTTAACTTAGCGGGCCACTTGTTTACGTGTTAAATATAACCTTATGCATTTACCTAATTTTACTAAATACTAGTGAAATGTGCAGTTTAAAATATTTTTAATAATTTAGACGAACCTATATTTTGAAAATTTTGCAATAATTTATGTTAAAAACCCTGTCGTAATTCATTTATAATTGTTTTTAATAATCTTACCCAGGTTGCTGAAATGAATGACCACCCCGAATACATATTCTTCATCTCGACCAATCTTAGAAATTTCTCCTTTCGACACAACCTCTTCCAAATCTTTTGAAGAACAGGGTCATTTCAGGTAAAAAACTATCAAAATACAATTATATAATTAAAGAATTAATTGCATTACATGTTTGCCAATTATAAATATTTTTTTTAATATTTTAAAAGTATTGTAAATAGTCATGTGAATTATTTTACGCTGAGTAAAATGTTTGATATAAGCAGTGGTGGATGGTGAAATTTAGTTTTATATGTTATATTTTATAATGTGGTTTAATTTTTATAATGAGGACAATGTTTAAATTTATAAGTTTTAAAGCTATTCTAAAATAATTCACTTTCTACCTTAATTGAATAAAATTATCGTCCTGCGCTTCACAACAGCAAATTTGTTTACCACACACTGCTGGAAGTTCGATGTTTTCTTAAAGTTGTTTTAAATTAAAATCATTCCCCAGATCCGCCAATCTCTAAAGGTTTTCTCAAGAGAGTTTTTTTTCTTGTGATTAGAAGATC
The DNA here is from genome assembly GCA_036971475.1 of Prosapia bicincta. NCBI lineage: Eukaryota > Metazoa > Arthropoda > Insecta > Hemiptera > Cercopidae > Prosapia > Prosapia bicincta. Next base: position 51,484,641 of record JBAIZL010000002.1, read on the forward strand.
GCTTTCCAACTTCCACTATCATTATAGGACAGGCAAAATTAGTCTAAGTAATTTAGGTGTTTCATTGAACGTGTTTTGTAAATTATTAAAAGCTATATAATCTAATAAACTAATACCACCCAGCAAAGTCTTGAGCCCTGCGCCAAAATCAATGTTCTTAAATATGAGATTTACTTAGCAAAACTTTTATAACTTTAACTAAGTTTCTCAAGTATTTTTTATCGAAATTTGGTTGTATACTGTCAAACCATATGTGTTGTTCTGCGGAAGTAAAGCCTCATGGATTTTTACGTCATAAACGTCCTTAGCTTCGATTTCCTCCGCATTGTTCATATTTCTCTTTCTTGCTAATGTATTGGCGGTTTCTGGAGGTGAATCAATATCATTTCACTCTCTCTAACTTTTTTTTTTACCTGAAATAGCACTTTGAGCAGCTTGTGTCTGTCTCCCTCCTGAAGTATGCTATAGTAAATTTCTACAAATGCAGAATAGAACAGTTAAAAATCTTTGAAAAGAACATTCTTGTGTTTTTTGGTCCGATTGAATGGCTGTGAATATTTTATATCCGACTTCAGAATTTCATCCATACACTGAATTACGTACACTTCGCCACAGAATTCAGACTAAACACAGAGTCACTGGCTTTAAAAACTCAAAGAATCCATGAATGTAGAATCAAGTTTTGTAAATTTAAAACCAGCAACTCTCACTGCATTAAAACTACAACTTTGTTCATATTTTAAAAATCCAGATACTGTTCCCAAAATTAAATGACCGATTCATGTTTATTTAGGGACTCGTAAAAAGTCTTTTATGAAGGAAACTACGCTTGATAAATCAATCAACAAATATTTTTTTTTAATTACAGCAAATTGTACGATTGTTGTAAACGTTGCCGTAATTAGAATAAATATTTATTGAGTCGTTTATAAGCCGCATTTTCTTTCGTAATCAAATTACCGATTGAATTGTTGCCTCAAAATTTAATAATAATTAGGAGGAAGAAGAGCATTTTGGCCAATTAATGAATGGGATTATTGATAAAAGCAACGTAGCCTAATATTACGTGAATTAAATTTGAAAAATATATTCGGAGTATATTAGAACGAAGGCTTATCTATGTACTACCTGGAAATTTATCTCCCTCCCATACCAGGTAATGCCCTCAACTAGAAATTATTAAAAATAATCAGAAATATGTATACATGCAATGTTAATACCTGTAACAATAAAGAAAATGAAGAAGAAGTAAATTAAAATCATGAGTGTGAATGAATTTCGTATTTATATATCATGCCATGCATAAATGTCCATGACATATACATATACCAAATCTACAATAAATGTGTTAAAAGTCTACAAATCATATCACTTTACATTATTACGTCATTAAATTAATTGAAATAATTTATCAATAATACATCACATCATAAATACAAACTATCTGATGCACTCAGACTATAATCTACAACTGTCTGAAAAACCTTTTTATACGTTGACCTTATGCTCTATATGTGTTGAAGTGTGTTTTAAAAGTTCGTAAATTAACTTTCTTGTTCGAATTTAACACCATAAAACCTCTAGAAAAGGCTTTGAAAAATCTCCACATGAGGGAAAACCTTTTAAAATATTTAGCCAAAGTTTTAGAAAAACGATTATAAAATAACCAGCCAAAATTTGAGGTAAAAATATATCTATGGTGGTAATATATATATCTATAGACGTTGTTTACAACACAGTCATAAAAATGTTACAAATATCGTGTTCTCATTCCTGGCGTCAAAGAAACTTAAAATACATCCCTTTGGAGGTAGAGAAGAGAATTAAATTCTCCTAGTGTAGAACCGTTCTCAGAAGTAATTCTACTAGTGTAGAACCGTTCTTAGAAGTAATTCTACTAGTGAAAGGCGGAATTTCTATTATTGTGTCATGATCTTCACTTCCCCGTTTGTGTGTTGGTGTCTAATTTTCTAAAGTCATCACAGTGTGACTTAACGTTTTTACTTTTGGACTTCGGAAAATGGTAACTGTATAACTTATTCACACCGTCGGCCGATGTTGGCATACTTTTATATTTTCGGAGCAGCACGATAAGAAAGGATCTACCTTTCCCTTCAAAGTCAAACAATCCCGATGAGACATATTAACAATATGTTTTGATATAATCCCAGAATCTGTCGGAACTACGCCGTACACCATATAGTTTTTACGATGTTTTCCTAACCCAAAACCTCCCATTAAAAAAAAACAAAACGTGACCTCAAAACTTCTCAACAGATTTTTCTTTTGTATTTTCCATTTTCCCCTATAACTAAAAATATTGTGTACTTTGTTTCTATAAAAACGTAAGTGCCTAATGTAATACATTTTTTTTTACTAGTAATGCGTGAATATGTAGCTATGGAATAATCACTATATTTCTAAAAATTAACTCTTACTGAAAGTAAGAAATGAAAATGGTTTGATAAATAATGTATAACATGAAAGATATGTTCCATATCTTCTTCCGAAGTTACATGGTTAATATTAATCAAAGCGTAGGGGATTTCCAAGAACTTCTGCAAACTTGAGACGTACCTGTTGTTCTATGTTCATTTATTACACATTGATTGACTGATCGATTGCATACGTATCCACTTCTCAGCAAATCATGAATTATTGTTTTAGATTATGTTTACGTTTTACAATAATAAATCGACTTTGTCCAGTTAGAACCGCCATACAGTGTGAACATACGAGGTCCAAACAACGTAGATAACTTTATCACGATGCATTTTAATATTTGATATATCAATAAACATTAACACTAAAGTTATGCTTGTATACTCCTTTTACCCAATAACTTCGCTAAAAATCCATCTTCCAATTAAAAAAAGGAAATTTTAGTTTCATTTTAATACTCTCGTGTACATTTTCAACTAAACTTTAAAATGTTATATTTTTGCCACGTATATTTTAAAAAATATTATTTTCTTAGTATTTGAGGCATGTGTCTATTTTTACTTTAAAGATATAATAAACAGAGGGCTATATATGTCATATACTTTAAAATTTAAAAAACAACACACATGAAATTATTATATTCAAACATTTGAAAACAATAATATCTATCGACAGTGGTGCAGAAGTAACAAATACCACATAGTGAACAATTAGCAGCTGTCGTTTTTTTTTATATACTGGAAAAATCTATTAAATCCATTAGAAAAAAAATATGTAATTCATGTAAAGTTAATTTAGAAAATAAATCAAATAGATATTTATCCATTCTCATAAGTGGTTTTTCATGAGTATAATATAAATAGCTATTTCAAAAACACAAACCAAAAATATTCCACAACATTGTTTGTCTTATTGTAAGTTTATCATTCCATTTAGATTTTATATGTTAGGAAACACTTCGAAATTCTGTTTTGTCATATTTTAATTTAAAGCTTAACCCATGAGTACACATGTTTAGTAAAATATTCACATATATCATATGTACTTCCACTATTACCTATAAGTATTAAGTCTAAAAATGTGTTGATTTTTTATATACGTACAATTGCACTAATTGCCATTAAAAATTGTGAAATCGCTACTGGATTACTTGAAATAGATGATTTTGTAATTCTTCAAGAGTGATATTTGTAATAAAAGTCATCCGCAAAAAAAAGGCAAATGAAAACAATCTTTAATTCTAAATTATGTGTTTGTCTTCAAAAAGTTAAAGTTAAGTAAGTGTATCGTAGAAAGGAGACGTCTTAAAATTTACATAAAAATCATTAAAAACAATTTAAATGAAAACCTAAAGTAAAAAATGAACTTCATCTGCTAAGTTTTACATACATAGATTAAATGTTATTAAAAGATCAACATTATTTTTTGAAATATTCATATAGTACTAAGAGTTTTTAAAAAAAATTGACAATTAACTTGAAAACTGACTTTCTCATGATTTATGTCTTTGTTTCTACGCCTTAAATCGTTATAATAAAATTACATTTTGCCTAAGGCATTATTATTTTGTTTTGCTTCACTATTTTTACTATAAAACTTTTTAAAATTTATGAAATTTAAATTTGCACTTAGAACAGAAAAATGTGACATTTTAGTCCGATGCAGTGTGTGTCTGTGTTAACTAAGTTAGAGCAAAATAGTTATTTCTTAGATGATATTTATTTTTTCTTTGTTAGATTGGTAATTTGATAAAATAGGCCCGTCATGTAAGCTATTTCATTGGAAGAATATTTTATACTTGTACAAACTAACAGTTCTGTAACTACAATCAAAATTTCAATATTTACGTTTAATGGAACATACAAATCTAGAGTACATCTTGAATTACTTAAAGCCAAGTAAAATACTACTGCGGTTGTGATATATATATTCCCGCTAAGGAATCGCGATTGACTATATCTCTGGAACACCTCCCGTAGAATCATCATACTAGAGAAATAGTTAGTTATCTCAGCTTCCTTGGTTTCATATACGTAAATACAACTTTGGTAGCTACCAAGGCTACAATAATAAGTTATTAGAGATTGTCATGAAAAACAATTTAATTATTATAATTGTAAAAGTAAATGAATACAAGAAAATTTAACCTATAACGTTTATACATTTTTAATAGAGTTTACAAGGCCACCTGAATAAACTTGTAACACCGTAATATACAAGTAGAATTTGTAACGCTAATTTTAAAAAAGTACAATTTTATAATAATTATAAAATACTCTCTAGAAGTTATAAAAGTAATATATGATTTCCTAACTATAAGAGGACAGTTATATATATATATATATATATATATATATATATATATATATATATATATATATATAGGTCTATTTTATTTGTTTTTTTTTTGATAGATTATAGAATAGGTAACTCATTGAATGTATTCAATGATTCAGTGAACATCCACACAAGTTCAGACTTTTAAACAAACTTTTACAAAGTAATACCCTTGCAATGATAATATGTGTATATTATATACAGGGTATTACCTTATATATATATATATATATTTCTTTTTTTTCTCAATACTAATTTTGTTATACATAAATACGTAAGAATGATTTTAAAAATTATTACACTTTAAAATTACATAGGTAAAAATACGGTAAGCGTTTTTTACAGTCTTATCAATTATTTATATAATGTAAAACTTACCTTCTTATGTATTGATGTAAAGAATTTTGAAATGCTAACAAAAATATATTAAAAAACAAGAATTCTTCTCACCCAGTGGCACTGAATCCTTAGCCCATGTTATGACTTATCCGAATCGTCGTTCTAGCTTTAGTTGTGAGTAAACGATAAATTCAAAAAACATCAATTAGCTTTTGTATTTCTTGTTACTTTATTGTGTATACAGATATTTGGTTTATAGTCTTATTTTATGTGACTATAAGCTTTCATGTGAGACCATAATATCACTTTTAAAACTTTCAAAGATAACCTCTAAGTAAGTTATAAAATGTTTATATACAAAATAGAAATGTTATAGCAGAAAATAGCTGACAAGGAATTGTTTAATAATAAACAGGGTAAAACAGTGGGTACATAGCATATGTAAGCCCTAAATATAATATCACAAAGTATATAAGACATAGGGTGTTATGTTTGCAAACGGACGTTGCCCACAACTTTCACATCGTCACTAAACATCAATAATTTTCCACTCGTTAGTTTGGTCCTTGGTAAAATGCATTTATTTAAGAAAATAAATAGACATTAATAGATAATAATACTATTTTTATTTCAAATGAACATAGTGACTTTATATTCTTATTCTTCATTAACAATATCACGAATTATTTTTATTTTTAATTACAAATATACATCGTTGTATTTTTTTATTTGTAATTAACAATGTCATGTTTTACTTTCATTTCCAATTATCACTGACTCGTATTTTTGTTTGTAATTAACAATGGCAAGCCATATTTTTAATATGAAATAAGGCTAGACAATGTAATTATTCAAACTAGTCTCGGGCCAGGTATAAGGTAAAGTAATAAAATAATCCATTCTCGTATATGGATGATTTACATTCAAGGAAATATTTTTAAAAAAGTACTTTGGTTTCATACTTTTCTTTACTTTTTAAAGCCACTTACGTATTTTAAAACATTCTTCACAGTTAACAAAAGACTTAAAATGATTACTTTATTTTTTTACTGCTTTGATCTTACCTCATTAAAATGCGTGAAGTAATCAATTTTTTAGGCATTAGGAAGGGCGTTTTTAAAACAGTCACATTTTCCGCCAGAATAGCGGTTCCTTTGTGGTGACATAAATAGGCAATGGTTCGTGCCATCCTCTCAACACTAATGTTTATAATCCTATGCTACCTTCCTACGTAGTTAAAAATTAATCGTGGTGGATTTATATTATAGTGATTTCATTATCATAATTAAAGTGCCTAAATTTCTTCTAATTTTATCTCTTGAACAATAGCTTAATCCTGATCATAATATAATCCCTCCGGTTTTTTTCTTTCGTGCAGTAGATATCAAAGTCTGATAAGAGTATTTATGAGGGAAAATGAAATGATAATACACAAGGTAATATAATTGAAATAATAGAATAACGTAATGTAAAACGTTTACAAAAAACGTTTTCAATCGACAGCAAAAAAGAGTTTTATGTTTGTTTAAAAGTCTGAACTTGTGTGGATGTTCACTGAATCATTGAATACATTCAATGAGTTACCTATTCTATAATCTATCAAAAAAAAAACAAATAAAATAGACCTATATATATATATATATATATATATATATATATATATATATAACTGTCCTCTTATAGTTAGGAAATCATATATTACTTTTATAACTTCTAGAGAGTATTTTATAATTATTATAAAATTGTACTTTTTTAAAATTAGCGTTACAAATTCTACTTGTATATTACGGTGTTACAAGTTTATTCAGGTGGCCTTGTAAACTCTATTAAAAATGTATAAACGTTATAGGTTAAATTTTCTTGTATTCATTTACTTTTACAATTATAATAATTAAATTGTTTTTCATGACAATCTCTAATAACTTATTATTGTAGCCTTGGTAGCTACCAAAGTTGTATTTACGTATATGAAACCAAGGAAGCTGAGATAACTAACTATTTCTCTAGTATGATGATTCTACGGGAGGTGTTCCAGAGATATAGTCAATCGCGATTCCTTAGCGGGAATATATATATCACAACCGCAGTAGTATTTTACTTGGCTTTAAGTAATTCAAGATGTACTCTAGATTTGTTTGTTCCATTAAACGTAAATATTGAAATTTTGATTGTAGTTACAGAACTGTTAGTTTGTACAAGTATAAAATATTCTTCCAATGAAATAGCTTACATGACGGGCCTATTTTATCAAATTACCAATCTAACAAAGAAAAAATAAATATCATCTAAGAAATAACTATTTTGCTCTAACTTAGTTAACACAGACACACACTGCATCGGACTAAAATGTCACATTTTTCTGTTCTAAGTGCAAATTTAAATTTCATAAATTTTAAAAAGTTTTATAGTAAAAATAGTGAAGCAAAACAAAATAATAATGCCTTAGGCAAAATGTAATTTTATTATAACGATTTAAGGCGTAGAAACAAAGACATAAATCATGAGAAAGTCAGTTTTCAAGTTAATTGTCAATTTTTTTTAAAAACTCTTAGTACTATATGAATATTTCAAAAAATAATGTTGATCTTTTAATAACATTTAATCTATGTATGTAAAACTTAGCAGATGAAGTTCATTTTTTACTTTAGGTTTTCATTTAAATTGTTTTTAATGATTTTTATGTAAATTTTAAGACGTCTCCTTTCTACGATACACTTACTTAACTTTAACTTTTTGAAGACAAACACATAATTTAGAATTAAAGATTGTTTTCATTTGCCTTTTTTTTGCGGATGACTTTTATTACAAATATCACTCTTGAAGAATTACAAAATCATCTATTTCAAGTAATCCAGTAGCGATTTCACAATTTTTAATGGCAATTAGTGCAATTGTACGTATATAAAAAATCAACACATTTTTAGACTTAATACTTATAGGTAATAGTGGAAGTACATATGATATATGTGAATATTTTACTAAACATGTGTACTCATGGGTTAAGCTTTAAATTAAAATATGACAAAACAGAATTTCGAAGTGTTTCCTAACATATAAAATCTAAATGGAATGATAAACTTACAATAAGACAAACAATGTTGTGGAATATTTTTGGTTTGTGTTTTTGAAATAGCTATTTATATTATACTCATGAAAAACCACTTATGAGAATGGATAAATATCTATTTGATTTATTTTCTAAATTAACTTTACATGAATTACATATTTTTTTTCTAATGGATTTAATAGATTTTTCCAGTATATAAAAAAAAACGACAGCTGCTAATTGTTCACTATGTGGTATTTGTTACTTCTGCACCACTGTCGATAGATATTATTGTTTTCAAATGTTTGAATATAATAATTTCATGTGTGTTGTTTTTTAAATTTTAAAGTATATGACATATATAGCCCTCTGTTTATTATATCTTTAAAGTAAAAATAGACACATGCCTCAAATACTAAGAAAATAATATTTTTTAAAATATACGTGGCAAAAATATAACATTTTAAAGTTTAGTTGAAAATGTACACGAGAGTATTAAAATGAAACTAAAATTTCCTTTTATTAATTGGAAGATGGATTTTTAGCGAAGTTATTGGGTAAAAGGAGTATACAAGCATAACTTTAGTGTTAATGTTTATTGATATATCAAATATTAAAATGCATCGTGATAAAGTTATCTACGTTGTTTGGACCTCGTATGTTCACACTGTATGGCGGTTCTAACTGGACAAAGTCGATTTATTATTGTAAAACGTAAACATAATCTAAAACAATAATTCATGATTTGCTGAGAAGTGGATACGTATGCAATCGATCAGTCAATCAATGTGTAATAAATGAACATAGAACAACAGGTACGTCTCAAGTTTGCAGAAGTTCTTGGAAATCCCCTACGCTTTGATTAATATTAACCATGTAACTTCCGAAGAAATAACACATAGGCGTGAGAGTTCCTTTTGAGAAGTCTAGATTTGGTTTACTAATTCTGAATAAATTAATTTATAGTTGTCTAATATGCATTGGAATGTATCACCAGTTCAAAACTATGGTAAAACATTGGTACAATTTATATAGGTATATGTATATCAGTAGGGCTACATAAAAAATAGGCCTATTATCATATTCGAATATTTTTCATAATACGTCCCTAAGGTATTTAAAATTTATTTAGAAAAAATATAATAGACTATTGATAAATATATTTTAATTAATAATGCTTACTTGTAAATTATAGTTTAAATCAATGATTATGTAGAGATGGCCATTGGAACTTGTTTGATATAATAAACTGGATAGTTGTAAGTTAGGTGAATTCGTATTAAATCATGTTACATTTGTTAAACTCGGATTTTTATTAGAATTTTATTACAAATACAATAGTTCATCACGTACAAATATTTGATAATAGACAGGTTTTTTTTCAGAAGCGTAATATGACTCGATATAACTTGATCGTGTCCTTTTATTCCTATCTGGAAATTCAGAAAGATTGCTGTTTTTTTTGAAGAAAACTCTTTCAAGTTTGTTACTCCTCACAGATTTGTTGCTACATCCGTGTCTTTCATGAGCTAATGTTACGTGGGTTAGATGTAAATGTAAATTTGTTTGTGATTGTAATTGTTTCTTCCACTGCTATTTTAAAAATATTTTGGCCATATTCTTTGCATATATACACCATACGTCCTGACAAAATTGTAATAAAACAAGTACACCAGAACAGGAATTTTAATTTTGGATTTATTTCATACTGTCTTTAGCTACTACGTAAGTTTGTTTATGGACACAAATATTTAGAACCATATAAAATAGGTTGACATTTTTAGTTTTACCTAATTATTAATACACAACATACAATACTTCCAACGGTGTTCTTGAAAACACCTGGAGAAAGTGGATATAATCTGCAACAATTTGTTTAGAAAACACTGAACTATTTTATCAAGATTCCGCCTTCGATATACTACGCATGCTTTTTCCGTGCTGAAACAAATTTCGTATGTCCATGACAACAGTATATATAGGAAAACAGAAAAAAATTGTTTCAAAGGTAACTACAATACCGTCGAATAGTGACAAAGCCAAGTGCATATTTGGTTTTAAAAAATTGTACTGTTATTTTCTTAACTATATAATTTTATCTCATAGTTTGAGAAACACAAAATTTTAATATCGGATTTTCAAAAACATTTTTTAAAATTTTATGTTATATTATGATATTTGGTAGTAAGTCATAACAAACAATTGCGTAGGCCTATCAACAGTGTTAGATAAAAATAATTCCAATGAATAAGTAAATTTTAAACTCTCAAGTTAATCAAAATTACATTTTATTTTCATGCACAATAACCAAAGTTTGAGTTTATTTATAATACATACCTTCTTATAGTTATAAAATTATTTATTAATTAAAATATATAGTTCTTTATTTATAAAAAACATATAAATTATTACATAAAAATTATAACGGAGGAGTACAATTTAAGCCTTACAATACCAAAAACATAAACCTCATATCTAATTGGATTCGGCAAAGATTATATCTCAACCTTTATATTTTACCCGGGACTGTTAGTCTAATTGGCCTTTTCACAAGTGCCACCTGCTCCTGGCAAGTTGTAAAAGAGAGGTGCTTGAAAGATGAATCTAGATTGACATGTATTTCGGTATTGTTTTAAGAACATATGCGAAGAGTAATCTTTTTCAAATATATCTAATTTTTATGTTAAAAATATTGTTTTAAGTACTTAAAATTAATAACAAAAATTACTCAAATATTTCACAACTAAAGGGTTGTGAATAAAATATATTGAATATTATTGTCAATATTACAAATGAAGTACGGCAAATATAAAAATTGTTTTAATGAAACATTGCCATATGAAACCACAACGAATTTTACTTTTATTAACAACTATGTACAACAAATATATATTATGTGGCATTAAATTAAAATAATTTTTTATTTTCTTGCTTTTCGTCTCAGGTCATTAAAGAAGGTTAATAGGTTTAAATCACAAAAAATAATTAGTGATCCACAAGGCTGTGCGTTCTTAATGTTAGATATAATAATCTCATTTCTCGTTTCCCTTATATTCCCTAACCTAGGCCTACTGTTACCAAAACCTATGAACAAATCTAATACAAATATTTATCAATAAAAAGCAAATACTCTTAATATTTAAGTTTTGATTTCGTTTCTTTCTGATTTTGAAATGTACTGTGTTAGTAAAAATGACTAAAATCAAACTGATATCCGAAATAATTATTATAAATACAAAATAATACTCACGCTGTCACTGTATTCTTCTTTAATCTAAACTAATTAACAATTTTGTAATTTTGTATATCAACCCTATACCCCCTAGAAATACAGTATCAAGTTCATTAAGGTTATAATTCCCAAAATATTTAATTATAGTTGAAGAAGTTTGAATAAAAATTATATTTTTATTTGTGAAAAACTGTATTGATATCTTTTCTTCTTTTCTCTCTAGCTGCATTCTTAAAAATTACTTTTAGTAAAGTTTTTCTGAAACGAATATTCAACCAGCAATATTCCAAAGGCGTAATGAATAGAGAGAGTAAACAAAAACTCATTAGGAGGGACACTAAGAGTTTTTCATAAAAATCACAATGAGTCTCATATTGCCTATAAGGTTCGCCCGTTCTGTAGCAAGTTATTGAATACGTCAAAAACAAACCTAACGATGGACCCCAACTAATGATAAAGCCGAAGATGTTTACCAACACGTGTAAGTTTGATCTATTTTTCAATTTGTTTTTAATTTCCTTCGATACAGACAATTTATGTGTTATATTTTCATTTTGTTTGTATTTATAGCCTTTAGTATGATTTATTTCAAGTATTCTACTCTTGCTTCCCTTTGACTGGTTATTTTTAACCAAATATTTGTCTGTAGCTTTACTACTCTCGGTATTGTTTTGTTCTACCGAAGTAAGGTATTCTTCATTCAGTTTTTTAGAACTAATACAAAAGACTCTGTCGTTGTTGGGTTTAAATTCTTTTTTTAACGAATATGTAAAATTAAAATATTTATCTTTACCATCATTATTTGTCCTATTGTCATGAAAATAAAATAACGGACTACTAACATTCTCGCTAAATTCATTACCAAGTTTAATGTCAATTCCAGAAAAATTCGATGAACGTTTCGTCCATCTATGTTTTGAATTCTTGTTGGCATTTCTTGCCGTAATGGAAATAGAAACATACAATAGGAGTGTCATTACAAAGCAGAAAAAAGCAATAAATGTAACACAGAACAATGCCAAGAAAGGGGTTGCAGTGAAATACAAACATTCATCCTCAGTCGAGTTGTAGAAAATTACTTCAGGAACGAAGCCAATTAAAAAACTAAGTAGATAAGCAAACAAGAGCATGCATCCAGTCCTCCTTGTAGACATCCACTGGCGGTAGTATAGGCCATAAGTAATGTAAACGAAGCGGTCAACCACAGTCAGCAGCATGCATAAAGAATCTTCTACTATGTGGAAATGTATAATTCCTGTAATTAAGAAAATATAGATTAGGAAGTTTCTATATAAATCAATTTTTTAGGAAATGTTTTACTTACATAACTGATCATTGTAATATAGTCAATTAAACCGAAGAATTCAATCTAAAACCAAATTAATCTTAATATATATTTAATAAATGTGATTTTTATTGATTTTGACAATTACTCACGGAACTAAATACATAAACACATACTTTACAATGTAATTACGTAGTTATGTAACAAAATATATATTATTTTGAATTATTTTATAATTGAAAACCATTTGGGAATAGGTCTAGCATTGTAGATGTTAGTGAATAACTTAGTTTAAGTTTTGAAAATGAAGAAATTCTGAAACAGGTCTACAAAAACAGTTTTTTAATGTTAGGAGAGGTAGAACAGGGGACTGAAATCTACACCGATATTGCTAACGTTAACAAAGATGATTATATTAGGAGCTTCAAAATATATTTTCCAATATGACTTCATTCTCAATTACAATAGATGTAATTCTTTTTATTTCAGAAATGACGATTAGTGTCCGGATTAAAATATGGTTTATACAAACCATATTTGTAACATAATTGAACTTATAAATTAACAATTTTCTGTTGTTTTTAAACACTCCGTAAATATATTTCCAAAATGCCGGTCAATATATTCAAAAAAAAAAAAAAAAAAAAAAAAATTAATGATCGATATCAAGTTTAAAATTATATCTTAATTAATATATGTTTTTATACTGATACCTCATGGAAAATAATGCAAGTATCGTATTATCCATAAAATGTATATTGAGGATATGAAGTTACTAAAATGTGACAGGTACTGTTATTAACATCAACTAGTAAGCTTTGTAGCTCCAAGTAGCTTTATTAGTAGCTCCAAGTAGCTTTATTATTAGCTCCAAGTAGCTTTATTAGTAGCTCCAAGTAGCTTTATAAGTAGTTCCAAGTACCTTTATTATTAGCTCCAAGTAGCTATATTAGTAGCTCCAAGTAGCTTTATTATTAGCTCTAAGTAGCTTTATTAGTAGCTCCAAGTAGCTTTATTAGTAGCTCCAAGTAGCTATATTAGTAGCTCCAAGTAGCTTTATTAGTAGCTCTAAGTAGCTGTATTAGTAGCTCCTAGTAGCTTTATTAGTAGCTCCAAGTAGGTCTATGAGTAGCTCCAAGTAGCTCTATTAGTAGCTCTAAGTAGCTTTATTAGTAGCTCCAAGTAGCTATATTAGTAGCTCCAAGTAGCTTTATTAGTAGCTCTAAGTAGCTGTATTAGTAGCTCCTAGTAGCTTTATTAGTAGCTCCAAGTAGGTCTATGAGTAGCTCCAAGTAGCTCTATTAGTAGCTCTAAGTAGCTTTATTAGTAGCTTCAAGTAGCTTTATTAGTAGCTCCAAGTAGCTTTATTAGTAGCTCCAAGTAGCTTTATTAGTAGCTTCAAGTAGCTATATTAGTAGCTCCAAGTAGCTTTATTAGTAGCTCCAAGTAGCTTTATTAGTAGCTCCAAGTAGCTTTATTAATATTTTCTCCAAGTAGCTTTATTAGTAGCTCCAAGTAGCTTTATTAGTAGCTCCAAGTAGTTTTATTAGTAGCTCCAAGTAGCTTTATTAGTACCTCCAAGTTGCTGTATTAGTAGCTCCAAGTAGCTTTATTAATAGCTCCAACTACCTTTTTTAGTAGCTCCAAGTAGCTTTATTAATAGCTCCAAGTAGCTTTATTAGTAGCTCCAAGTAGCTTTATTAGTAGCTCTAAGTAGCTCTTTTAGTAGCTCCAAGTAGCTCTAAATAGCTTTATTAGTAGCTCCAAGTAGCTTTATTAGTAGCTCTAAGTAGTTTTATTAGTATCTCTAAGTAGCTTTATTAGTAGCTCCAAGTAGCTTTATTAGTAGCTCCAAGTAGCTTTATTAGTAGCTCCAAGTGGGTTTATTAGTAGCTCCAAGTAGCTTTATAAGTAGTTCCAAGTACCTTTATTATTAGCTCAAAGTAGCTATATTAGTAGCTCCAAGCAGCTTTATTAGTAGCTCCAAGTAGCTATATTAGTAGCTCCAAGTAGCTTTATTAGTAGCTCTAAGTAGCTGTATTAGTAGCTCCTAGTAGCTTTATTAGTAGCTCCAAGTAGGTCTATGAGTAGCTCCAAGTAGCTCTATTAGTAGCTCTAAGTAGCTTTATTAGTAGCTCCAAGTAGCTCTATTAGTAGCTCCAAGTAGGTCTATTAGTAGCTGTAAGTAGCTTTATTAGTAGCTTCAAGTAGCTTTATTAGTAGCTCAAATTAGCTTTATTAGTAGCTCTAAGTAGCTCTATTAGTAGCTCTAAGTAGCTTTATTAGTAGCTCCAAGTAGCTCTATTAGGAGCTCCAAGTAGGTCTATTAGTAGCTCGAAGTAGCTGTATTAGTAGCTCCAAGTAGCTTTATTATTAGCTCCAAGTAGCTTTATTAGTAGCTCCAAGTAGCTATATTAGTAGCTCCAAGTAGCTTTATTAGTAGATCTAAGTAGCTGTATTAGTAGCTCCTAGTAGCTTTATTAGTAGCTCCAAGTAGGTCTATGAGTAGCTCCAAGTAGCTCTATTAGTAGCTCCAAGTAGCTCTATTAGTAGCTCCAAGTAGGTCTATTATTAGCTCTAAGTAGCTTAATTAGTAGCTTCAAGTAGCTTTATTAGTAGCTCCAAGCAGCTTTATTAGTAGCTCTAAGTAGTTTTATTAGTACCTCTAAGTAGCTTTATTAGTAGCTCCAAGTAGCTTTATTAGTAGCTCCAAGTAGCTTTATTAGTAGCTTCAAGTAGCTTTATTAGTAGCTCCAAGTAGCTTTATTAGTAGCTCCAAGTAGCTTTATTAGTAGCTCCAAGTAGCTTTATTAATATTTTCTCCAAGTAGCTTTATTAGTAGCTCCAAGTAGCTTTACTAATATTTTCTCCAAGTAGCTTTATTAGTAGCTCCAAGTAGCTTTATTAGTAGCTCCAAGTAGTTTTATTAGTAGCTCCAAGTAGCTTTATTAGTACCTCCAAGTTGCTGTATTAGTAGCTCCAAGTAGCTTTATTAATAGCTCCAACTACCTTTTTTAGTAGCTCCAAGTAGCTTTATTAATAGCTCCAAGTAGCTTTATTAGTAGCTCCAAGTAGCTTTATTAGTAGCTCTAAGTAGCTCTTTTAGTAGCTCCAAGTAACTCTAATTAGCTTTATTAGTAGCTCCAAGTAGCTTTATTAGTAGCTTCAAGTAGCTTTATTAGTAGCTCTAAGTAGTTTTATTAGTATCTCTAAGTAGCTTTATTAGTAGCTCCAAGTAGCTTTATTAGTAGCTCCAAGTAGCTTTATTAGTAGCTCCAAGTAGGTTTATTAGTAGCTCCAAGTAGCTTTATTAGTAGCTCCAAGTAGCTTTATTATTATTTTCTCCAAGTAGCTTTATTAGTAGCTCCAAGTAGCTTTATTAGTAGCTCCAAGTAGTTTTATTAGTAGCTCCAAGTAGCTTTATTAGTAGCTCCAAGTTGCTGTATTATTAGCTCCAAGTAGCTTTAATTATAGCTCCAATAACTTTATTAGTAGCTCCAAGTAGCTTTATTAGTAGCTCCAAGTAGCTTTATTAGTATCTCTAAGTAGCTATATTAGTAGCTTCAAGTAGCTTTATTAGTAGCTTCTAGTAGTTTTATTAGTAGCTCTAAGTAGCTCCATTAGTAGCTCCAAGTAGCTCTATTAGTAGCCCCAAGTAGCTGTATTAGTAGCTCAAAGTAGCTCTATTAGTAGCTCCAAGTAGCTTTATTTGTAGCTCCAAGTAGCTTTATTAGTAGCTCCAAGTAGCTTTTTTAATAGCTCCAAGTACCTATTTTATTAGCTCCAAGTAGCTTTATTAGTAGCTCCAAGTAGCTTTATTAGTAGCTCCATGTAGCTTTACTATTAGCTCTAAGTAGTTTTATTGGTAGCTCCAAGTAGCTTTATTTGTAGCTCCGAGTAGCTTTAATATTAGCTCCAAGTAGCTTTATTATTAGCTCCAAGTAGCTTTATTAGTTACTATTCTGTTATGATTACATTACAATTCTTAAATATTGTTTCCTGAAATGAGTTAGCTCAACTTCAAGTCGTTATTTAACTGACCCAAGCTTTATGTCGCCTAAGTACTGTATTTTATTTCTTTTTTGATTTTTAAACAATTACATTTCTTTTTATTTTATTTTCGATTTATTTTATTTTTAAAAAGGTATTTAATTTTATGTCTGTAATAAATGTATATGCTTTTTAATAAATTGGATTCATTAATTCTTTTTAGAAGATTTAAATTCATTCCCACTTATTTATCTTTTGTTATTAAACATAGGTCATTTTAATTTTTTCGTTTATATTATCTTATTTACTCTTCTTTTGAAAATGTATATTTCGACAAAATAGTTGTTTAAATACATTCAATTTATGTAAGTACAGTATAATATTATATGCTGACAAAGAAACTTACCAAAGACAAATCTGCATATATCCTGCTCTTGCTCCAATTGCAGATATTGTATTATATTAATTCCTACAAAAATAAATGCAAGCTTCATCTTAGCAAATGATAGATTTAGCATAATCATGTATGTTGATTTCGGTTCATCGGTTAATTTCAAAATCAGCCAAGAAGAGATTATCACTGCTAGGTTCAGAACTACACTGGCTACAACCAAAGGATAGAAGCTGTATGCAATCACAGAATGCATATACATTATTACAGAGTTTTCGTTCTTTGTGACACTTTCATTCATTTTATAAATGTTCTGTAACAAATAAATTAAAGTATACAAATTTAAGTGGTAGCCTACATGTTTTTTTATATTTATCAAAATTATATTTTTTAGCAAATTCTACGAATATAATAGTTGCAAAAAATAAATGGAAATTAAGTAATAGCTTTTAAAATTCGTTTTAAAGACTTTGATGGCATATGATATTTATCATATTTTCACTTTTGACACAGTTATATTAGAAATACTTGCAATGGAGGCTATTTACACTTCATAGCTATGTTGATTTACAAGTTGTTTTCATTCGATACTTTTTGGCATTATAGGCTCCAAACTATGTTTCATGGCTATTTCTATACCTATAATATATTGTTTTTAAATTGTGTGACTATTATCTTGGCTTTTTATTACTATGGCGTATACAGTACTTATTACTTACCAGGTTTGCTATATATTTAAATACTGTTTACTTTGATGTTACCAAGCATTGTGTTTTTGCTAAACATATAATGAGTATTGTGTGTTATTAGTATTATTGAAGAATAATTTACTATTTTTACCATTGTCATGTTAATTTTAAAATATAAAATCAGAAATATTAAACCCACTTCCCGGTATTTTGCAAATTTTAGTAGTTTGATTTAAATTATTTAAAATACTGTTTTTGTACTATGCACTTTACCTACTGGGTTCTTTCCCATATTGCACACACTAAAGTGTGGGAAATTACTTACTTCCTGTAAGCCATTACCTGCCTCCCTAAAACTTATCCATTTGCATCTGAGAATTATTTGTTTTACAATTCTTATTGCCTTTACAATCTTTATTATTTGATACAAAACTAAACATGCACAAATTTTTCCTTAACCTCTTGTTATACTCTACAACTTCTGGTACCTCTTACAGTTTATAATTTTCTCTTTTTGGGATTCAAATTCTATATTTTGAGTATCACGTTACATTCCTAGTAATTTATTAAACAAAGCAAATTATATTCTTATTACTCTAAAAATTTTTCAATCCAAAAATTCATTTAAATAAAAAAATTTTAAAAAACAATAAACTCTTTGACAATTAAAATTTCAAATATGAAGTCGAATAAAATAAATCCTAACATTGAGCTCTAATTAACTTTGCCCGTTTGTCTTTGAGTCTTAATTTCTTGTCGTCGTTGAATTGTGTTATGTTACATGTGTTTGAGATTAAAAGTCAAGTGAATCTGGTGTAAGGGTATATACTATTATTTACAGTATATTTATTTATTGTCGTGTAATGTTAATAAATCTATAGGATCTTTTTACAATTATTATTAAAATTTTTATTGACCTAAATGAGCTCTGTTTACATTGCTACAGCTATTGCAATCTTGAATTAGTATTGAAACAGGACTAAGAAAATACAAATTGTTATAACGGCCTTCATACTTCATACCAGTTAGCTTTGAAATTTGTCTACCTTTTTTCATAAATAATGGTATTCAACATAGACTATATCCCCTATTTTAAATGGATGCTCAGAGTTTATCATTTACATATTTGCCATATTGTTCATTGCGTTTTGCAGACTTTTTTAATTTTCTACTGCTCCACTAATTTAATAGTCAATTCCTCTTTCGAATACTTGACTTCTATGATAACGTTTAAGCCCCGTGAGTTACTTATAACATCATTAGGTTTGTAGTTGAAAAGTAATTCGAATGCGAAATAATCTGTAGTTTCATTTAGACCAGAAGTTAAAGTCATCTGCAAAAGGTCTATTTCTTCATCGCAACAAGTATGTTATGGAAATATGCTTTCAATGCGTTTTAAAAATATTTAATGTATCGCTCAGCACAAATCATACAGGGATGATTTTATTATGTTTTATGCCATTACTGAACATTAAGTTCTTAAATTCTCTTTACTTAAAACATGGACCCTGTTCTGATACAATACATTGTGGTACAATAAAATTAGCAAAACTTATATCCTGAATTTTGTAGATGACATATACAGCAGATGCTCTTCTTAAAGGTATAGCAATACTAAATTTTTTGGTATAAAAATATTTTTTTTTGTAAAAAAGTTATTGGTACAAAACATTTTAATAAATCTTCATGAAATGGATCTAATTGAATTTTATGATCTAATGCATATAAAACTTTATCTAACAGAGGTCCTTGATTATGGCCTAAACAGAATTCAAATATTTATTATCTGATCAATTTTTTTCTGTTTTCATTTTAAAAATTACTTTTACGAATTTTAAAAAACTTGCAGCATTTGAAATCATGTTTAAATACCTTTCTAAAGGGTTAATCAATTTGTTATACAAGTATGAATTAAAAATCGATACATTTCACATTTAGGTTTAGGTATTAGTACTTGTGAATTCATTTCTACATTTAAATTTTCAGTAATAATTAATTTAGGTACAGTTATACTTGTTAATTCATAGGATACTTATTTATTCGCTTATTATTGTTAATATCATAGGATATTATAATTGTTAATTTGCTTTCATTAGGATTTGTTTGCTCAAAAACATCATTTACCAATTTATCTTCTTCTATACTACTATTTGATAATTGTGTTTCAGGTTTTTTTCTTAAATTTTGATCTAGGTTAATTTCTGAGATAACAGTTTATAAATTTATAACGCATTTAAACATTTTTTAACGTCATCTGAAACCTTAGTTTCTAATTCAAATTTCAGTAAACATCTGCATCTTCATCTCAAATGCATTAATTTAGTTTCTGCTCTTAAAACATCTAAAGCTCTGGCGTCTGTTTTTAAGTTATTACACATTTTTAAAACATCCTTAAATTTAGATTCTTTAGTTTCAAGTTCCTTTGTTACATCCATCTTATCAATTAGATTTATAGGTTCTGCTTTATATTGATTGTCTCTGGGTATTTTTCTTAAGGTTTTTCTAATTTTATAAACTGTACTATCTATTCTAACTTGTGCTGATATAAGTTTCAATTCAAAATTAATTTGACCTTAGACAACAAATCTATGTTTAAACTCACCTTTTGTGTGTTTAAATACACAATCTTACTTACTATGAGTATAAGAAATAACAAACCATAAATATGAAAGAATGCACAATTTAAAATCAGTAAACATAGTTTCAAAACATGGGCTGCAGCACAAATATAAACCACACAGCGTGTATGAAAACCTAACCTAAAAATTTACTAGCAAAAAGCAAATTATAAAAGCAGGCACACAACTTGCAACCCTAACCCTCCGGTATTTTGTAAATGGTAGTAGTTTGATTTAATTTATTAAAAAAACTTCTATTACCATTATTCTCTATCTTACTTGCAGAGACTCAGCGAGTTCACTGTTTATCCTAACAATTGTATCTTACGACTAACTCAGGCAAACAGGCTGTGTATTTATTCGTTCTGATATAGACAGGTTAAATTAAAATTCTCGGTTGTGTTTACAAAAAAAAAAAAATAAATAAATTAGAAACAAATAAAATACTCAAAATATTACACTTTAAGAACAATTTGCTTTTTACAGTTTAGCTTCATAATTAAAAATACAAAAGCTTATATCCTTTAAAAACATTTTGAGACAAAGCTAGATTAATGCACGCCGGTATCCTATATTTACTGATTTGATTGAATTGAAAAATATGAAAACATTAAATTTATAAACATACGTTGGCAATCAGTTAAACTTGCGTGGCTTTGTTAGGACATATAATAATTTACACAGGGTCACTTTTTAACAGATTTAAATTTCGAAAAACACAAAATAAACGCAACAAAGTCAAAAATAAAACAGTTTGTCGTTGTTATTAAATTTCGAAAAATTACATTTTTTAAAACTTAAACATAATGTTTAACATCTGCAACCCCATGCAAACCTCCCTCTATCGTGTGTCTGCGAGAATGGGACGAAACATATTTTCTCACGGTAACCTAGGCACAATATTGGAAATATCACCACCCTTGTATAATCAGACAAACTTTTCATTGATTTACGTATTTTTCAACATAGCGTCGTTTTGACTAGTGTAGCCATAAGGCATTTTTATAAACAAAAATTTATTTAAAACAATGACGATTTTATATTAATTAAACAACACATACCTATGCAACATGTTACAATATATTTGTAGCTTTAATGTAATCTAGCTACTAATTATTGGTCATCGCATTTTCTATATAAGAAAACTGACTAAAAGATTGGCTAGCAATATAATTCTAGTAGGCCTACGTAGGGTATTTTAAACAGTTTTTAACAGCTATAATCTTATTCACATCGTTATGAATACGTGTTATTTTAGGCCAGAAATGTACGGTGAATTTGCAGAACGCGATAAATGTGATCGAACAATTAATGCAAGTAAGTTTATTTACTTAGAGTTCTGTCACTAAACAAATATAATATAAGAGTATGATTGATTTAATATTTATGTTTAAGTTCCTGACCTACAACACTGTAATTTTTTGCAAAAGGTTTTTGAGGTAAAGGCTAGGAAATTGCCTTTACCACTTGCCACAAGTGTGTCATCACTCTACCTCAGATAGGGTTTTAATTAACAAGATTAGGTTTTACTTTTTTAAAAAAAATATATGTTACAATTACATAAACAAGCCATTTGAGACTGTTCATAAAGTAGTTTCAAAAATACTTCCATTAACTGCTTCAAAGTTTCATTTTTTGCAAATAAATAAAACCAGTATGTGTGTATATATATATATATATATATATATATATATATATATATATGTATGTATATATATATATATATATATATATATATATATATATATATATATATATATTACGTTATCCATTGTTTTTCCGTTGCACTGACTTTATGAAGTTAATATATTACTATTGTAAGTAATTTTATCCACCATTAAATGCAATGATTTTACCTTGTGTGATGAGGCGCCTTTCGGTCACTTGACCATTGTCGAATCACTGATTCGAAATCATACACAAGACTCAAGAGGAAACGTGTATGACGTCAACAAGTATCAACACGACGGACCGAACATCCACACCAGAAAAATAGAAAAAAAATAATCAGTGATTCGACAATGGTCATGTGACCGAAAGGCGCCTCATCCACAAGGTATAATAATTGCACTTAATGGTGGATAAAATTACTTACAATAGTAATATATTAACTTCATATATATATATATATATACATATATATATATATATATATACATATATATATATATATATATATATATATATACATATATATATATATACATATATATATATATATATATATATATATATATATATATATATATATATATATATATATATGTATATATATGGGCAATAGATCGAAAACATAGGTTACGTATTATCATTCTAGGATATATTGATAAAAATAACGATTTTTAAAAGATATAATACCGAGCAATGGGCAACATTGCACTTAAATTGTACCTTAGTCGACACCATTGTAGGATTTGGGGCCTCTTGTGTCATTGGGTATGAACGTGATTCATTCAAAATAAGCGTTTAGTGCCCTTATGCAAGGCAAAACTATAAGCCCATCATTTTTGTTGAAAGGACGATAAGTAGAAGAGATTTCTATTGTAATACGTTAGGGGAGTATAAACATACATAAGGAAAATTCTCTAACAGATGATATTGTGGCGGAGAAAGGCTTTGTCCAATTTCATAAATATGCCGCACCGCGTGATTTTAATTTGGGTGTGTGCGAAACATTCAGGGCTCAACTTGCCAACACATGTAATGGGAAAGAAGGACCCGAAATTGAATTATTTGAAATTTTTATTTGGGGACTTGTGAGGAGCCTCGTGTAAGCCCCCTCGCATAAAATTCGAAATTCAACGCATCTCAGGTAACGGATACTCGCTTGTGTGGCAGCCGTCACGCCAAACGTGTTGGCCAGGGAAACATGTAGAACGTGTAGGGTGTCACTAATGAGACCCGCTTTGAAATTTATTGAATTCTAACACAAAATTAATAACACTACATTTATATTCATCCAGGTAATTTTGTCTTTTATTTAGAGAACAATAACGTATATTTCATTTCTATTATTATTGCTAATGCGATCTGGCACTATAGTATAAGAAAAAACGTTTTGATTTGTTTTGTAATTTCTGAACAAGTTAAAATTTTTTACAATAGATATGAGGTGAACGTATAACTACAGTCGCGGATATTCCAAGTAAGTTACAAAAAACATTGATAAGACTTACGGTTGTATGGACACGTTTACTTTACATGACTCATCTAAAATTAAAGTCTCTTTCAGTGGAAATTTGAGGTCTACGAATGCTCTCCTTCACCACCGAATCCTGAACCCTTCCTATCGCTCTAAATTCTCTGAATTCACTTCTAAATCTACAGTGGCAGGAGAGGACTTTGAGTATTTTGAGCTTTTGTTTGAATACCCCCCAGACATTTCATTCCGTTTGAGCCAAGACGCTGGTCACGATGAACAACACAAAATGTTTAGTCATGAGTACAATAATGTTATAAAAATGTTACGAACTATACATGTTTTTATATGACATTGAATGTTAATTGTTCTTTAGGTTATAAACTTCTAAATTCATAGGTATGCTTTTAATTAAAAATGTATTTAAAGTCTATTTTTAAAAGAATATCTAGGTGGACTAATACTGTTGTGTTTATAAGAGAAATGTACTAATTCTAAAAAAATCAAAGTTTATCATATACACGATTCTCAATAAACAATATTATAACGATTATATTTATTGTAGGTATTATTATATTTTTTGTAATCATCATCATAATTATTATTGTTAATTATTTTGTTATCATTATCACTGCTGTTCCTGATGTTGTTTTTGTTGTTGTTGTTTTTTTTATTATTATTATTATTATGACTACCATTATCATCATTTTCGTCATCATCATCATCACCATCATAATTATTAATATTATTGTTATTAATATTACAGATCGCATATAAGTACCCGATATTAGAGATACAACGTGAGCTATGGAATTAAAATATTGATCTGTTATATTCCTGGCAGTAGGAGGAGGCAGTTTATCAGTTAACTGGTATGTTTTGTTATAATTACAAATATTAGATGATTGTATTTTTATCTGAACTGATAATATTGCTGAAAATTGTGTTGGTAAAATTATAAACGTAACAAAGATTTAAGTTGCATTAGATGCTAACAGATGCATCATTGGCAAATTACAACCTCAGAGTAGTAATAAATGAAAAATCTTTGATTTAAAACATTCTCAATGCTTTACCGTTGATATATTTTATTTATAAACTTTATAGAGTACAGAATGTTTACAAATATTTGTGTATTTACGAAAATTTACACGTTTCAAATATTGAAACCTTATCTTCTCTGTCTGAATTAGTTTATATATTGAGAAACTTAAACATACCGGTTAATTTCAACATAATAATAATTATCAACTAATAATAGCTATTGTAATTATCAACTTATTACTAATGCTCTCTCAATTTATATTAAATTGCATCATTAAACTACAGCCTATCTATTTTGGTTTCAATTACCAAACAATATTTTACATATTGTATTACAAATTATTACCTATAATTAAATCTTCTTATATGTATTTAAATATTCATACTTAGGTAATAGAATATTCTATTTCTACAATAATGTAATAGTGTACCTGGAACACAAATGTATCACTTCGCTACGTTATCACAAAGAATGGAGTTTTTTTTAAATTAGCAGGCTGAGTTATCGAATAAAGCCGACTCAATCTGTCAATAAACAGTATCAAAACTCATGACATCGTTAAACCATATGGCGTCAATTATTATTTAGTTGATAATAAAGTAATATACTCAATAATTCAAACTACTTAAATTTTACAATAACCAAAACTTTGGAATAATGGTTATTCAAACTTCTTTTGGGAAAACACTTAAAGTAAAAAACCCAATCCGTTTTCATAAATAACAAAGCAAACATCAATTTTAAAAAAATGATAAAAGTTTTTTCAATAAGGCAATAGATTTCTTTCAGAACGTAATAAAATCACCTGGACAGTAAATACAGTTTAAGTCACAAGTATATGTTTCATGACTAAATTGATTACATCTATGGATCCCTGAGGGTAGAGTTTAGAATTAAAGTAGTCCTTGTAAACGTAATCTCTGATAATAACCGCCTTTGCGAAAATACAAATAAAAGCAGTATTTGTTCACATTTTCAAGCTGGGCTAA
This sequence comes from Prosapia bicincta, assembly GCA_036971475.1. Classification (NCBI taxonomy): domain Eukaryota; kingdom Metazoa; phylum Arthropoda; class Insecta; order Hemiptera; family Cercopidae; genus Prosapia; species Prosapia bicincta. Next base: position 51,510,183 of record JBAIZL010000002.1, read on the forward strand.
AGCATACTAGTCGCCTGTTTTCCTGGCTTAAAGCAGTATCTCATCTAAGACTACGAACGAGCCCTTGAGATTTTGAATTTTCCTATGCGGAAGATGTGTAATATCTGTTTCTATTATATTTTGAGAGTAAATATGTAAATAAACATGTCTGCGTAAATGGTTTATAGCATCTGTATGGCCTGATAGAAAATGTTCGTATTATCATACTGATTGGTTACGTCATACCTGGTAACCTTATAATGTGCACAAACTCTGGTCTTAGACCAAAGTAGTGTTAGAGTATGTTCTCACTTTAATAACGTCCTTATGGAAGCTCGCTGTGCTAGAGACAGTGAGCAGATGGCAAAACTTATGTTGGCTATTAAATCACCTGTTACTACCACTTTCAGTTTCAAGCTGGTATCTGATGGGAAGAATAAGTTAAGGGTCGACTCCTTCATGATGATTGAAGTTTTATTCCTTCGTCGACCCCTCTAAAGAATAATAAAGTAACTGAGAGTGAGAAATTGGCTAACTCGGCAATTTCTGAGTATCAACATTGATCGTGGGTGGTGGACCATAACAGGCCTGTCACTATAAGAATGCAAATAAAACTAACTATAGATGCATGTGATGTATAACCGACAATATTTTGGAAGCATCACACACTACAGTATTCATAGCTGTATGGACATAACTGTTCTAAATTTTACAATTTAGAGTGTATAAAAAGTTATAATTTGTCTAACCACTAGTAATTTTCCTTTCAGTAACATAGTTTTAATGTATATTTTAAACTGAACTTATGATTTGTTATATTTTTACAACCTTTATAACTTTCAGGACACTTAGTAGGAAAAATTACAATTCACCGTATGTATTTTTATCCTCCATTAATCGATAGTCATAGGTAAACATTTAATAAATTTTAACAGATATAATAAGTTTTAGATACAAATGCTTATGTGTTTCATTTGGTCTATAATATTATTTTTAAATATTTCAGATATTTCACTTTTTCTAATTGATTTTTTATTTTTTTACATTTTTAGACTTTTTTGTATTCTTTATATAATTATTGTTGCCTTATTATTAGGTAAATAACAGTATCTAAGCATATTGATTATACTGTGTAAGGAAAGAAATTTTTTTAAGAAACGAGTTACCTAAGCACTTTTGATAGGGATATTTGATATTAAAAACCAAACACATTTAAATAACCTTTTAGGCATAACATATACTGCTGTGTATCTCATAAACACAAATAAAAATAAAAAGTTTCGTGAAGAGAATGGAGCACAAATTGAGAATCTTAATGTTGAAAGGTCCTCAGTCCGGTAGTGAGAAAATTACGAATTTTGGATGATCTATCATCAGCGAGATTTTATTGTGACATTTATATCGAACACCTATAAAATCCTAAAAATGATGGCAATGAATTTTACTTCGAGCGGAGACAATCCGCCATTCTATAGGAAAGGAGACTGAGTCAAATTACACAATACCAGATATCATTTGCGATAGAAATCAATAAGGAAATTGAAAACATGATTTCATTTGGGAAAAATCGTCTTGTGTTGCACATGTGTGAGACGCATACGAAGCTGCGAAGCATTAGACATCCTCTAACCCATAGGAAACTTTCTCTGTTTTGAAAGTAAGGGAGTTACCAAAGTTGCACTGAGACAGGTTCTAGGTGGAACATTCCTCATCGTTGCGAAGTCACTCTGTGAAGGCTAATGTTTGAGCCATTTTTAGTAACTGTGCAATCTGAATGATACAACATTTTGTGGGTTGAGAGGACCAGTGAGATATTTCCGATGGGGTTAGGTTAGGTTAGTGACAGCGTATAAGTCATCACATGCTGCGGTCGGCTAATGGGTGAGTAATTAATCAGAAATTGACAATTTTGAGGAGAATTAGAACCAAGAGTTGTGAGTAAAAGAAGCATATACCCTTCGTAGTCATTGAGGTTTGCGAATACAAAATGAGATACAGCCCAATTGTTTCTAGACTCTTCTAGCCATGATGGGCCGTTCCGACAAAGTCCCCGGTTGGGTAGCTCTAGAATAAATAGTACTCGTGAGTTATTAATGAATTAGTTGCTGTTAGAAGGATTATTTTCATTAGCGATGTGTGTACAGAAAGAGAAAGAGAGTATCTCTTGTACCAGAGATATTCGGTTAGCAATAAATATCTTCAGATGATGGGGAGGCATTTAACTGTAGCAATGTCAGTGTTGTAGTAGAAATAAACTGAAGATTCAATGTTTTACCAAAACGATATGTAGTATGACCATTAAAAATAACTGATAATTTGTAATTCAACAGGTTGTAACTCCTCGTGTTTTTGTTCCCAGTTTAGTTGATTTGAAAAAAAATCTTTGTTCTCATATAAATTATTATTTACATTTTTAAAAAGACTCCGGCTCAATTGTTTACAATTTGTTTACAACTGACTCGCTGTATATCCAAACTGTTCTGAAGAAAGATAAGTAGTAATAGCGTTCCAGTTTAAATTTTAAAAACAGAGTTAATTTAATCAATATAATCAAATTACACTAGAAAACGTTTTTGTTAATACTTCTATAAACAAAAATTATTATACATCTTCTACAAATTATTACACAACGTTCGGTCTAGATTCATATCGGTTACTCTCTTAGGTTTACTGATTTGCTTATGTTCTTGCTTTGTTTAAACCTTGTCTATTTTTTGGCTCATTCTACCTTGGCTTACATACAAAATCTAAACATTACTTGCCTTCACTCCTTCAACATTTTGAAAACTATAATTAACAAACAATTTATTAAATTTTATAAACACTGTTTTACTTGTTCTTGAATTTTGAAATGTACATTATCTCAAGTTTAAATAAGCAAACTAATATTAAGATTGCTACAAAGGTCGTCTTCGCTGACGCCTGAAGAAGAACAGACCGAAGAAGTAACAGACCGAAAGCATAGGATTTCTAACGCTTGTGTTAAAACAACGCCCACCCTTATACCTTGAAAATAGATGGCTTTAACCCTTCGATAGGCGCGTGGTTAAAAGTAACACATTTAGACTCATTGCTACCACTGTAGCCCACATTCTTTGTGTTAAAAATTTATAATTTAAAAATATTTTTAAAATTATTTACTGTCGTAACTGTTTCCTATTATACTTTGTAACATTTTTGTAAGAAAATAAATACAAGATTTTGATTGTATATTGGTTATAAACATTGTAATCTGATTATATTAATTTTACACCACTAAATACTCCCAACTTTAGGAGCATAAAACTAAAAAAAATTCAGAATAATGACACCATAGGACTCAATCATTTTCAAATATAATTCATCAGAAATAGTATACAGATTTTAAAAAACCATTAAAATACATTGTTATAAGTGAAAAAGGTGATTTTTACCAAATAAATACATTTTAGGTTAAATAGGCAGCACTATTCAACTACAAACAAAGACATTACTATTGTTCTTCCCAATGTTTTACAGGATTGTAACTTCCATAATAATGTTAAATACCAACAGGGTGTGTTCAGGGCGTTTCTCCACATTGGTTGTACAACTTCCAGGGTGATCTATCCCTCCTTTTTCCGCACCTGTAACAGCGCCCAACCTTTTTGTCTATAGGTTGCCCTTTAGGCCGGGGTTCATCGGTTCGAAGAAGGTTTCTTGCTTGACTCTTTATTTTCGCAGGTAGCATAGTAACATCAACCCTTTCTCTTACTTTAGGAACAATTAGATCCCAAGCAATGTTTGTAATAAACTCACTTCTTGACTATGATGACTCTCCTAACTTGTTAGCAATGTAAATTCTGGACGCATTGATGACTGCTATATTTAGAGGATAAACAAAATCATATTCCATCGTTAAGTATTTATTGTTACATCGTATTTGGTATACATTTGATCTAATACGTCACCTCCAATTTTTGTCTTGTTATAAAAAGTAATTATTTCGGGTTTCTGTAAATCTCCTGAATCTTGGCCAATCTCGTGGTCTTCATCCATCGTGGACAGAAGTGCTACTGCCTTCCTAGTTTTAGTGCAGTAAGATACGAGGTTTTTCTCTTAATATGACAAGCAATCATCCATACGTTCATTAAAAATACCTGCGCATGATAACCAGACACTCCTGGATCACTCATAACTCAAAAACTCGCACGGGCTACAGGCGTAGCCCAAACAAATTTAGTCATAAATAATTACAAAACGCACACACTTAAAGTGACAATCACCGAGTGTGTGAGTAGGGTAGGTGACAAACAGCAGCTATTAACATAAGCTTCCCCCCACTAGTTTTAGGAAATGCGTTGCTGCCCAAACAAAAACTCTGGGCTACACCTTTACCAGGGTTATACTCGTATGGTTACCAGTACTTAGTATGGCTCTTTCCTCAACATTTTTATAATCTACAATTATCTTTTAAATTGTGCTGGTGTTAAGTACACGTATGCTTACTAATGCAACGATTAGTAAATGTGTTAAAATCGTCTCAAACTTTCTTGTTCGTCGCGGGAAGACATAGGATGCGAATGGAAGCATTTTCTCTGATAGTTTTTCAATAAAAAAAGAAATAACCTATAATTTCGTACTGGATAGAATCGCACTATACGTTTAATACTGGGGAATCTTTGGCATAATAGATAATTTAATTGGATTGCTGTTATCTCATTATCCGAAAATTTTATCGGTTTAAACAACCACCAATATGGAATATAGCTCTATCTGTGAAGATAACACGGTTTAAAAAGCAATTGTCACTGTCAATGTTATTAACCTCGTCAACTGTGAATCCAAAATTCTTTAGTCTATCCGTATGTTTAAAATTCATTAATAAGTTAGATTTTCTACTACAATGTACTTAAATTCTTGTGTTTTACATTTTGAATGTATTTTAGTGATTCCAGGTTAGATTATCCGCCAAGCAAATTGGAGGTTTTTCGTGGTTCTTACAAACATTCGACAGCTTAGTTACTCGCTGTCTGACGTCTAGGTGGCTCACATCTAGTTTCTTGAAACTGCTTATACCTTTCTCTAAATATATTACTTTGAGTAGGATAACTGGTATAAATATGACAGGAAGTTCTCTGATCAGTTAAAACTGATATAAACTGCGCTAACCATAACGTTTATCGTGCTTTAGGCTGAAGTGTCATCATTCTAGTGGTACAAGCTGGTGCTACTGCTCATAGATGCATTATGTTTTATGTTTATATGGTTTGCAAAAATAAGATAATTTTAAACTGGTAGTTGGGTCAATATACAGATTTAATCAATTCAAGGTCATATGTACAGAGTACAATTCAATTCAAGTGTACAGTAACACTTATAAACTTGGATGATGTTCAGTAGGTTAAGTTATTAATTTATATAGTTTTTATGGGAAATTATGAATTTTTAAATTGCTAAAGTTGTTTTCGAAGATGATATACATCCTTTGTTATTCAATATCATAATTAATACTATAATATATGTTATATTTTATATTCCTAAGAGTTCAATTATTTCAAAAGAGTGTAAAAAGTTCAATGTAAACTTTTCAAAGGGAAATGTACTAAAAATAATGCTCTATATTCATAACGTATTGTATATATGAAAATAAGTTTTTACCAAAAAACTTTATCTATGATTATAATTAATTAACATCTTATTTTTTATGTTAAATAAAACACTGTGAGCTATAAGAAATGGGAAAACTCTCACTTCATATAAAATATTTTGGGTAATTGTGTCTAGGTACGTTATATGAAGAAGTACTATTTATGTATTGAATCACACACTAGGAATTGGTATTACAACCAGCTTGTAAATGGAAGATAGTTTCATATGCAGCTTTCGCTTGCTTGAGTGAAGTGCACTTTACTGACACAGTTAATTGCTTATATAGCATGAATACATGCCAATTAACTTCTGATTTATATTAATTTTCCAGAACATATGTTTAAGTGGAAATAGTTTATTGCTGTATCATAGGGTTTAAAAGAGTCAATTAAAAACTCAAATTTATCACAAAAGTATTATTCTTCGTTATACAATATTTTGAAATTAATTATAGATATCGTGTTATGGTAATATATATCTTATAATTTTTATATATTTTCTGATATTATTTTTAATTTTTCTGTGTCAAATTTGAAAAAAAACAAAATTTCCACTGAGGGTATCTAAAGTCTTTACTGTTTAAACCACTTTCCTAACAATAAAAGTTCATTTTAGTTGAATTTATGTGTTTAAAAACGTTAAAAAGCATTCGATATATTGAATGTTAAATTCATTAATAAGTTATAGCTTGTTAAAATAAAATCATTAGAGAGTAGAATAGATGTAAATTTATATTACATTTTAAAGATTAATCCAATTTCTGCATTAAACTTGAAACCCCTGTATACTGAAATTAGAAGTATCAATATTTTTCTACTAATTGAATAGAAACGAGTATGACATGCTCTAATTACAAAATTAGTAACTTTTCTCTTTAAAACACTGGTGAAAATGTTAAAACTCACACACACACACACGCTCCCTCACACACACCCACACAAACCCACACACTTATATATATATATATATATATATATATATATATATATATATATATATATATACACACATATATCATGACATATACATATATGACATACACTACAAAATTAGTAGTTAATATTACGAAGTAACTAGCTAGAAATATTTTAGAAAGAGCCGTAAAGGAAATCCGTTGTATTTGTCACTTAATGATATGAATCATTCTTGGCTACGAGTTGGCAAATATAAGGATGTAGCTAATGTCAAAGATTAAAATAAATCTCTAAACAAGTGTAAGGGAAAGTTTGACATCAACAAGTTTGACATGTGTAAGGGAAAGTTTAGGAGTCAAGCAACTTATAAAATTTGGGAGTAACAACGAGAAAACACAAACAGCAAAAACACCGTTGATTAAACGTCACTCGTTCAAGTACAAAAATCAAGTTGCAAAAGACTGTTTTTAAAAAAGAGGTTTTTAAAGAAGGATAATCAAGGAAATCATAAATAAAAAAATAAAGAGTTGTAATTGTTATTTTATATAAATATTTAATATAATTTCAACGAGTAATTAGGTAAGGTATTAAAGAGAAAGAGGATTAGAAACGATTATAATTACCACTATGCAGAAGTCATATTGCTAAAAAGTTAAATCCCAAGAGCGATGGAAGCCAAGAAGACCAAATCAAATAAGTACACACTAGATTAAATTTACAGCTGAATAGAAATACCTAATATATAAGTGAATTTGTTATAAATTTAAATTAATTTCCTTTATAAAGGATAAATAAACAAGGTTTAGATCACACAACTGTCACACTATAGAAATACTTCAAATAAAGATCCGAGAGATTCGAAATTGAATAAAAGTGTATTTTAATAAGTTATATTAAGGAACTAAAGATCTCAAGAGTCCACAGCTTGTAGTACCTGTTGTATTGGTTATTCAATCAAAGATTTCTCATTGAATCATCATATTGAATTTAAAGCCATAAATTGCAACTCACGTAATCTTAGGTAGAATAAATTATGCAATATTAAATTAGCAGATTTGTTTTAATTATTTAGCAACCCAAACGTGTGGTTGACCGTAGTTTAAGATCTGTAGAGATAAAAAATAATTCATATAAGTATATAAAAAATATTTATAACACACACACACACACAGATAAATACACAATCACACACACACACACACACATATATATATATATATATATATATATATATATATATATATATTCATATTCAAAATATTTTGAGTCAAATGTGTTTTACATTAGTTTTATTTGTGTCTACAAAAAACCTTTATAATCAATGTTATAATTTACTATTTACTTTTTTTTATAATTACTTAACTACAGTACAATATTTGATTAAAAATTAAAATTTGTGTAAACTATAAAATGAATAATGTTATGAGTGTAAATTAAATGTTTTTATGATTAAAATACAACACAAATATATTGCTTAATGTTACTTGAAGTATCTAAAGTATTATATATATATATATATATATATATATATATATATATATATATATATATAATAAAACAGCTATTTTTCAAATTTAAATTGCTACATCTAATTGTTACATTTGAAATCCATTTGCTTACATTTCAAATATCAGTAATTTGATACAGAATAAGTTTTGTTAAAGGTCTGGCTAAAACACACATAATTTTGGCCTATACATAGATTTATTAGAGTTATTACATAGAACTGTCAAATACATAAAACGCAGTACTAGGCTTTCTACTATTGCAAACTCTTTTTATAATTTAGAGTTTTTAGACAAACATATATTATAATCACATAGTTCCTTTTTGAGCCAACGCAAATAAAATAAAATTATGTTTAAACTCATTTGTGTCATAGCAGAAAGTACACATATTAAAACTAATCACGAACAATCTGTTAGGTTTTAATAATCCATCACCAAACACAATTTCAAAACAATAACATGATATTGGGAATGGAAATAGCAATATCAATAAGACCAAACAAATAATGGAATTCCCAGAAAGTTTCTGTAATAATGTTACATCAAAAGGTAAATTAATTTCTAGGGATTTTCCCGATATCACAAATAATTATTGCAACTGTCAGTGGTAAAGTGAAAGAGCTATTTCACCCGCAAACATAATGCCTACCCTTTTGCCCCTAACTCTGTTAATAACACACTTCAAAATAAAATCTATTTATATTAAAATCTTTTTATACAGCAGTTTTTAAATTCTTTAGATTTTCCTGTCCTACCACCACATAAATTGCAATTAAAAATTGTTTCAAGTAATTTGACTCCATTACACATTGCATTTCAAATCCAGACTCACCAATTAAATCCAAGCGATTCTCACTTCCCAATTCGATTAGAATTCTCTATTAAAATACATGAATCGTAATATCATACAATGAATATGCGTGAGAACGATTTAGAAAATACATGATTCTTAGTTTGGACATTGTAAGGTAAATGACTTAATCGTTGAGTAGGAATTCTGGTTTAAAACGAGTATCCTTTGAATTGAATGTCCCAGCAGAAATAAATAGTGAAACAATTATATTAATATTAATAAAAACATACTTTACAAAATGCGTGAAAAATGAATTATTGACACTTAGAGGAGCCTAATTTAAAGACTTCAGCGTATAAGGACTTTTATAAAAACGTATTACGTGGATGGGATAATAATGACTCTGTTAAGCTATTTGAAAAATAAGTTACTTGTTTTGATAAAACATATTGCTACTCTATAACAAAAATACGTCCACAACGCATTAATTTTCAATGAATGTTAAAACAAAAATTAATGTAAAACAATAGTGATTTAAAAGTTATTTAATATAGAGCCCAGTTCCATCTGTCACTAAATTAATAAATTCAGTTTAGTCTTACATTATTCACTTTAAGGTACGCTATATGCTAGTAAGTATATGCAGTAATTGTTGCAGGAAGTGTTTCTGTTGTACATCATGTTATATAATTACCATTTAAAATTTCCTTCCCCCTTTGTGTTTGTCAATAAACAATTAATATCAAGTACTAGTAAAAACGTATCTATTAGAAAAACCTAAATATTGTTGTTTATCTCTACAGGTGTTTACATAGATATCTGTGATATCTGATACAATGCTAGAGAGTCAAATGTTTTCAAAATACATTTTCCAGACACCTATTGAACTGTGATTTGCAAATCATCTCTACTCATTGATTACTTATAGATTGATAATTGAGAAAGTTTTATTTAAAAGTGCACATCTGGTATTAAGAAAGTGTTGCATTACTTAGGTACATGTTATTATGACTCATAATATTCATTTTTACTTTCAGTTTGTAATATAATATCTACTAAAGTAGTTGTATAAAAAGTTTCTTCGTCCAATGTTATTAACTATAATGAAACCCCTTTAGAGAACTCTCAATAGAAATTTACGTTCATGGAAGGAAGAACTAATTGCTTCTTACGACTTAAAAAAATCTTTTACCTAACTCTTATAATAACCATGCTTATTATTTCATACTTTATTTTAAACGAATTATGAAATGAAACAACTTTGGAACGACTTTTGTTTCAATTTTCAAGTTATAATCAGGTCACACCATATTTTTTTTAAAACATTGAATTATTAATTTACTATTAAATAGTAAATTCACTTCTAAATAATATGGTTAGTAAATTGAACGAGAAATATTTCCACATTTAAAAACAACAAATAATATTTTAATCTGATTATAGAAATTAAAATATCTATATTTTTAAAATATTTTTTTTAGAGGATTGATGTGATATATATATATATATATATATATATATATATATATATATATATATCGCAATATGTATTCTTGTGTATTAATAAAGAACTAAGTCAAAATACAAATACAAGAATTATAATTGAATTTACAATTCAAAGCTTTTCGTTGGCTAACAGTACCAACATCATCAGGAATATTAAACAATTCATTGTTTAAGAAGTGTTTAATATTCCTAATGATGTTGGTACTGTTAGCCAACGAAAAGCTTGGAATATTAAATTCAATTATAATTCTTGTATTTGTATTTTGACTTAGTTCTTTATATATATATGTAATATACATACACGTATAAAACAGTTTTGTATTTACATGGGTGATGTATTGCAGTGATTTATAACACACGAGATAAGCGATATAGCTTCATTATATGCACACGACACATGATAAGGGTTGTTTGTAGAAAATCAATTTTTCTTTAATGCTATACATGATTCATGTCCCTATTAATCATCAAAAGTAAAATTACATATCCTAAAAACAAATATTTTGTAATACCTATAGGCTAAGACAGTTTTATAAGACTAGGTTAAAGATAGCTCAAAGATAGTTATGTGATAGTTTATTCTATATTTATTTTTAGTATGCATTTTAAAACGTCTGTTCAAAATAATAGTTTATGTGTTGAACTTTTGAAGTAATTAATAATTAAATTAAAATTCTTTCATCAAATAGTGTTAAGATAAGTAATAAATGTTAACAAGACCAGGTATATTTCAAGGTATACTTTTTTCGTAACTATTTCATATGAAAAAAGGTATTAAGATTTATAACAATATCGTTATATAAAGTATTTAATTCATTGTTGTTTGGTGAATAAAATCATGCAACGTTTTATTCATGGTTTAAAAATTTCCCTCTTAATATTGAGGAAAATGATTCAGTGTAAGAGAAATTTAAAAAAATTAAATTTCATCAGAAATTTATTTGGACTATTAATACAGTATATTTCTGTTTATTACGTTTAAATATACCAATATATTTGAAAACAGCTTAAATTTCTATTTATTTATGAATGTTAGTTTTAATAATAACGGAAAATAATAAATAAAGAGATATATATATTAATTTAAAGAGGGATATATCTCTAATATATATAAGACTATACATGGTTCTGTAAAAGGATGTTTAAAATCTACATGTCGTATTAAATATTCAAATGTTATAAGGAAGCTCACCAAAAACTGTAGGCATTCGAATGCAAAGTGGTTGATATGTTTTCAGTTGCATAGCAATTTTCAAACAAACAGAGGTTTGATTTGAATAAATAAACCTTCTTAATCACAAACACAAATTCTATTTAATCCCTTATTTACAATTGTAAATAAATCATCTTGAGAGAAAATTATTATGAACATAACTAAAGGTGGAGGTATTTTAATTAAAGTTTTATTTTTGTAATAATTTCTGTTTAAAAATGATTGCTCTACACTTTAGTTTGTTTGTACATAATGGTGTATATAAAAAGTTTTATTTGGGGTCAAGAGCTTTAATTTATTCAAATTAAAAAAACACGTCACAGTTATTCCAAGTTGTTAAAAAGAAAGTTGTATTTAGTTGGAAAATAGTTGCCTTTATTTTCTCTAGTTAGTCCCATTCCAGGATTCGTAATATCCGGAACTATTTCATGACATCTCTAATTATATTGTTTTTTTAGATTTGTTGTTTAAACCAGTTTAATGTAATTTAAAAAAAAAAATTACTCTCAACGCACTACGTTTCTACTTATTTGTCATAAATATTAATTCGAGAAACCCTACAATGCGTCTATATACTTTGTCCTTTTGTAATCTGATTTATCCTTAAGCTATTCCCTTAAATAAATAAATATATATATATATATATATATATATATAATAAATAATATATATATTTATATATATATATATATATATATATATATAATAAATAATATATATATTTATATATATATATATATATAATAAATAATATATATATATATATATATATATATATATATATATATATATTTGTGGCAGGCTTTACGCGGCACGTACAGTCGTTTCCTGCGGATTCTATCTGAACTACATTTGGAAGTAGAATAAAATAGCTTTATATATTTTTTGACTTATTACTAAGCACTAAGCGTCATGCCATAGGATTTTTTGCTATCTTTTATAGAGTTTTATTATAACGGTGGATCTTCGATTGTCTCTATATATTGTCGTTGGTAGGAGGCTACTTGACTTGTAATATTAAAATATTGTTCTCTACCATTTTAGCAACATCCCTTAAAATTTGAAGTTAAATTTTAAGTACTGAGCAACCGAACATAACATAACCTTTTAATTCCTTTAATTAAATATAAGTTAAATAAAAGACTAAATGTCATAATCATCTATTACTCAACTACTGAGAAAATATTAGGATTTTTTTTGTAACTATACTAAATGTTTTGTAAAATTATTTCTATAATTTTATATTGGAAGAACATTATTAAAGTATGATTCGAATATAACCCTATTACTGTTATTGTAATGAAGAGCTTCCCCTGCTGATATATATAGTTCTCAAACACGAGGAAACAATAAAACCAGTCCCTGATGTCCAAAACTTAAAAACATATTAAATATACAAAAATAGCCTCACTTAGAAACACATTCGATCTTTATATACTCATGGTTTCTTTATAAAAGATAGTAATACAATTTGATAAATTGTAATATAGTTATAATAAAATATAGCTAACAAGTAACAGTTAGATAATAAAAACCAGGAAAAACGAAAATTGTCCGGATAAATACCGGTAAGGTAATTATGTCACGAAATTTAATAATGTTTCCTTGCGAAAGCTAACCGATTGATTTAATTTGTATTAGTATGAATGAGTTTAGGTAATTTTATACTATCTGTTTTCTGATCCTTTCTCACTAAATAGTTATAATCATAAATTTTCAGTTGTCCGTCTACATTACTGAGAAAATGTCTCGTTCAATAATTTGATTTTATTACTAAGCCTTGCTTCTAATACCAATAAAATTCTTTACTAGCTAGACCCTATTTACAAAGAATTTCAAAATCAAAGTGAAAGTTCGAATAATATTTCATACAAAATATAGCATCTCATACAGAGAAATTATCGTTAGAAACAACGTGGAAGCAGAAATAAAATACCGCCCAAAATCACCCCCTGGTTCCCAGATTTATGAAACCCAAAGCAGAGATTTATAACTCATCGTTTGTGATGTCTGTAATTGTTTCTGTATTGACCGAACGAGAGGAGGGGGGGGGGGTTGACATCTCCCCAATCTCTCTTTAATGGCAGTATCCAATTATGTTTGCCACCTTTAACACAGAACACTTACAGGCCTATTTGGTGCAGTTAAACTGCTATTATAAATACTTTTACCACATAAGGTACTGTAAAGCATAAAGAATTACATATTTTAACCCTCATGCACGCGCGCCTTTTTATCTAACGTAAGTAGGCGCGTTGTTGTATTTTATACAACATCTCGGTTTTCTACATTTTCCTTAACTTTCAATCGAGTTATTAAAGTTTGGTCTTACCAATGAAAAAATTACTTGTGAGTTGACCCCAGCAATGTTTATCAGAGCAAAAAATAATGCAACTGGCCATCTTCTTGTCCTCCGGGCAACGCTAAATGTAGCACAAAGCTGGTCATTACTATCAACTCCACCTTTCGTTCTGTTGTACTGCAATATAATTTCTGGCTTATTTGTTTGTACGTCAACATCATCTGAGTAGTGCATAGTCGAAATCAATATTATAGCTTTATTTTTTTTTGTCGTTTATGAGACCATGGTTCGATCATTCTGGAACCCAAACAAGGAAGTACCTGGCTGATTGGTTTTATTAGGCAGACATTCTGGTGGAATTTCCCGTTTGTTCTTACGTAGAGTGCCAATCACCTTCCAATTCACTTTCTGAGTTATGATCACTTTTTTCAGCTTCACCGTCACTCAGATCATCGTCACTTTCAATAAAATCAGCATTATCAATTTCTACATCAGAAAGATCCTGTAAAATGTTTGAAATGTCTTCCAAATTCACTCCTAAAATCATGAAAATTTATAAAAATGTTGAACAAAACAAATAATTACATAATTATTTAAAGAAATGTATATAAAAAACTTACGTTCCATCGTGGAGAAAAAAAACTGCACCGAAAAAATAAAAACGTCAGAAGGCGCCTTGTTGTATTTTGTACAACAGTGATGACTGGCCAGAACTAATCGCACACTGAGGATAGAATAAAGACATTGATGACAACTGATAAGAGTAGTGGGAGGACCAATAGAAGAATAGAACGGTGATTTGAACAAATAGCTACCAACAGGTTTCAACAAGAATCAAAATATTAAAACTGTTGTACTTTTTACAACAGCGCGCGTCCTTGAGGGAATGGGAATAAATAGTTCCAATATTGTTCTGAACGATCAATTGAACTTCTTTTCCGATTCTATGTGGAACATTAAGACTGTATCAGAGAAAGTAAATAGAAAAAATAAAAATATCTTGAGTGTAAGAGCTTAACAACTTGTGACCTGCGATTGTAAAGCACAAATAAGACCAAACTCCTAAACAAAATTAGGTTTTGTGGTATTATATACAGGTTGAAAACATGATTGAATCTAAACAAATTTTATTGAATGTATAATGTAAATAAATAAATTATATTTTATGATTTAATAGTATTATCATCCAGGATCTTTGCATAAAAAAATATACCGCAATAAATTGTCACAATATATAATTGAAGTAAAACTCCAACTATCGAAATTAATTCAGACTGGATCCCATTTGAATAAAGAAAAATTCCGACGATTGGATTTAAATTAGAAAAAAAGAAGAACTTAAGTAAGCAATTACTGTATCTATGTCTCTTACTAGTGTGAAAATTCCTTTCTTGTTGTATATAATTTTACATTCTTTTTAAGCTCTTTCACAAAGAATTGGACCTGAAATCGGATTCCCCAAAGAACGTTCTTGCAAAATTCACTTGAAAAAAGGCATCTTCTAATTCATTGTTTTTGCTGAATTTGTTGATTTTCTTGAATAGGTATTACCTTTATTTTCAAACAATGGTCGGAAGTTTGAAAGTTTATTTTTTTCTTTTTAATGTCTAAAATGGTTTTTGTCCAACACCATATATCTCAGACAATGTTTACCTGCAACTTCGTTATCTGAATTATCTATATTTTAAGTTTATCCGCTATCAATATGATAATTAGTTTTATTTTAAACCATGGTGAACAACGAAACACACTTACAAACAAAACAACAGACCGATGCCAATCAGAGACGCATGCTAATGAAACTAGGAAAATAGGGTTAGATCTCACGCCGTTACGATTCGGACAGGGTCATAGAGTCCGTGTCTGTGTAGTATATTGTAGTTATGATAGTGAAACTTGACATTTTTATGGTTTAGTAAGGTTTTTACATTAAAACAATTGGTTTTAGAAATATATATTTGTATTTTATTGTGTGTTTATGGATGTGTGTGTGTTTGTGTGTATCTGTTTGTGTCTAGACTGGAAACTGTACAAAGGTAATACTTATTGTTTTTAATTGATATTTTATCGCTCCTTTTAGATCTATTTTGGTTATTATTACAACATTTATTTTAATAATTTATATACGATATCAGCTAGTAAAATATTTTTTTTAGATGATAGCCTACTAGAGATTTTTGTTTCTTTATAATGCTATAACAATATTATTTCATTTTCAATATGAATTTTTATACATAAATGTAATGAATTTCTTAGAAATTAGTTTTTCATACAGACAACTTTATGAACTTCAATTTCATGTAGTTATTGTTTACCTATTTTACTAAACTAAATTTATATACAAAATATGTTTACAACTTATCATTAATTCTAAATTGGTAACATTTAAATAAAAAGTATAGTGAAAAATATTTAATCGCCGGTTTCGGATAAAAATCACTTTTGACAAGTTTAGCATATCTTTGAGTCGTAATGAATCGTTTTATTTTTCTATTTATCTAATTTTCAAATATAAGTGCAGACATTTTTTTATCGGGATCCTCATTTTTATCGGAAAATCACCAACAAAGAAATAAAAGCCTATACTTCAAGTAAAAAGAATAATATAATCGTTCAAATAATCTGGATCATGAAGTGGAATCGGTGAGAAATGGGCCCGATTCTGGAATTACCTTCCCACAGCAACAATATTCTAGTAATCCATATAATATGTAGACTTCATATATACGGTTTTAAGCAGTTATAATATAAGATATAATTCCTTTTGTTAATATGTTATTATGATTCTACTAGTTTTTACATATTCTTGCAAAATTAGGTTGAATCTTGTTAGAAAACATCCATTGTGTGAGGAATCAGGACCTTTCCTTACTCCCCTGTTCTCGTTTTAAATAGTAATTATTATAGGGTTTCCCTTTTAGTATCTCTCCATAGGCTCGATTCCCCATATCTCTGTCTCAGTTATACAATTATTAATTATTTAGGGTCCGTCAATCGACGGTCATTGATAAGTTTTCATCATGGTGGAAAATTAAGATATGGTCAACTACAAGGTATGGATATTATCAAGTGCCTCTTCAGTTGTCAACAAATAAAGCAGGATTTTTATTTTAAAACAAGTCTTGGTTTAACTGATGATGTGAGAGTAGCTTCATAATACTTTCAGTATTGATGAATTGATAAAAGCTTCAAACCACTATATGTAAGTTATGTGAACAACTTATGTGAACCTTTCATAATAAAATGCGTGCTAGGAAATTTCCTGCTTACGCAGCTTTTGTAGTATATAGGTGGTGAGAACAGAGCCCCAGCAGTGTGCAAGCCGCCTCTGTATCATACAGACGTTCTCACTCCGATTGAATGTACATCATTTGTATTTGTTTTTATTAAGCTAAATTATTGTAACCATTTCAAAATTAATTGTTTTGTAATTAACAAAGGTTTGTAAAAAATAAAATAATTTTTAAAAACCTTTCAAGCTTAATATAACACGTAACTTGTATACATATTCTAATATCATATATGAATGAACTACCATTTACTTTTGGAGGACCAACTGTATTTTTATAAGAATTTTATTGTTCGTTTTATAAAATCAATTTCTTTAAGCACATTGTAATCCCTGTCTTACAAGATTTACAACAGTTACATTATCTCACTACGCTTGACTGCCTAACAAAAGCTGGTTTACACAAAGCTTATTCCCTACTCGCTATCGCCGCGTATTTCAACATAGGTTTTCTTCATAGTACATATATACTATACATATTTTGAGATACGTGGTTTTAGTATATGTAATTTATATAATACTAATGTATTCTGCTATAATATACTATATAGTATAGTACAGTATATTATATAAATGGTATATATATCTACATTTAGGCAACTATTTTCAAAACAGTCAATTCTTAGGGTTCTTGAAAATAATTTGTTTAAATAATCATTTTTAATTTCATTTTATAAAAGTAAAATTTATATAGTGCATATGTTTCTAAAATAAATATTGCGTGCTTTTAATAAACGATATTGTAGTATTTTAAAAATAATATAATTAAAACCAAAATGGGAATCCGACTTTGGGCACTTTCCAGTAGACTATTTATAGTATTTATTATACTCTATAGTATATAATAGTAGAATTGTACATTATAATATACTGAGCTATATATATATATATATATATATATATAACAAGTACATAGCAGCTCATGTGGGGGAGTGATTTGTTTTACCTAACGAAACTCAAAAAAGCTTTTAGTAAAACTTTAGCATTGTCTTTATACAATAATTTTATAAACAAAAATTGCATAGACAATCTATCATCCCTCAGAAAAACTCTGCTATTTGAATTAGTAAAATAGGCTGAATTAATCGCTATATTCTGTCCGCGAAAGCTATGCTGTAATTAATATTTTTTCTCTGAGTGTAACTAACATGCCAAATTTAGAAATATTTTCAATCAGGGATTATCTTTCCAAACTGTTTGTGATATTGTAGGGATATTATGTCAAGCAACTTACTGATTTAATACAAGCAATAACATGGTATAAAGATAATACTTTGAAGTTTCAAAAAAAATCAGGTAGTTTTTGTAGACTGGATGCAAACACAAAAATGTAAAAATAACGAACTCAGTTAAATATACTGCTGACGTATAAAATAACCATAGACGTTTCTCCTACAACAATGAGTGTAGCGTACATTTGTAAGCATTGCTGAAAGTTTGTGTTTTACTAACTTTATACCCTATTTTGATAATATAGGAGGGAAAAATCTTTTAAATTAATTTATTTAAACTTTTGAGTGTTTATATTTATTTATTATAAATTTTCAACTTGTATTGCCCAATCTCACCTTTTCCTAATAATTAATAAGTTTAAATTTTGAGCATCTATGTTAAGAAAATATAAAGTTTTTGTATACTTTAATAAATGTATAACATATAGATCACGAAAGATTAATTTACAATATAAACAAACAACATAAACAATATCGCTTAATATTATACGCTAAATAATCTTATCATTGTAAGAATTGACTACATAATTTTTAACATAAATTTAACACAAATGAACCCCACGTTCTTATGGAAGCCCATTTTATTCTTATGGAAAAAAAATTAAGATAATTTTATTATTTCATTCCTTTTTGAGCTACCAGTTTTTAAAGAAAAACAATTACGGTCTGAGTTGATAATGGGACACATCTTCCGAAACGGCCGACCTCTATAATCAGACAATTGAGAAAAGTAACAAACTATCATATCTTCAAATGGTTTTAGTTTAATTTATTTTCTTTTATGTTAGGAATTCTAATGTAGGTTTTGTAAATGGATATTATTAACAATACATGCAATCTAACAATAATTCATCTTATACAATTTACGTACTACATGATTTTAATGTAAGGTTAGAAGAAATTTTTATAAAAACATAAACTTAAATTTAAACAGGTTTAAACAGGTTTCAGACATTTTTTCAGAAGAATTCAAGTTACGTCCGCCTAAAAAACCAAATCATTTAGTTCACAAATAGAAATTCCTTCATGCTTTGAATTTGTAAAATATTCTGAACTTTTAAAAACCTGTATAACCTAATATTTTCCTTATCCGGCGATATTAAAACGCGATTGATTCAGAAATATAATTACTTTTAAATTCGCAGTTGAATTATTTTTTCGATGCATGTAAATTTCAAATCGAAACCATTTTTGAGATCTAAAATATTTATAGGAATGCCTACAAAACGTAATGGAGGGACATAAACATACCATTTCCGGCCAATATAGTTCCCGTCAGATTAATAGCGTCAGTATGGATTCCATAAGGTTACGCTATGAGTTACCTAGACGTGTACTCAATGATAACATATGATTTCATATATCAGATGACTCTATGGTAAAGTTTTTAAACGTAGGTTATGTTACATTATTTATAGAACATTTTTAAGAAAAAAGGTTAATACAAAACGTTTTGGTTAGTTAGTAGATATATTGATTTATTTAAATATTGATAGATCTCGATACAATTAATTCAATATAACGATAATAAAAAGTTATTTATTACAATCCCAAATATTTAAATGAAAACATTCTTAGGGGTTTTACAAAAAATATTGAGTTATTTTCTGATTACTCAAAAATTAAATGTTTTTATGAATTTAAACATAACGTCTTGACTATAGACGTTTCCATTTCGGTCGGCAATCCCCGGAGTATCACAATCAATTTCTATTAAAGTAAACAACGGTAGACCGAATGTTTATCCAATCCGCAAAACTTTTCTGTTAAACTTTATTAAGTTAGGTAGATCAGTAACAGGTTAAGAAAATACAGAATATATATTATTTTTAAATAGTTATGTTATTTAAAATAGATTTTAAAATTCCGTGAGACATTTAAAATGTTTAATTTAGGAAACATATAATACTAGTAATGGTAGAGTTCTATAAAATTCCTTTTTTTACTCCAAATAATGGAACTTTTGAAAACATCTACGAGAAATAAATTTAGATTCCCAATTTATATTTATTTCAGTTGGTTTAATTTCATAATTTTGAACCTTATGCTTTCAACAACTCTAAACACGAAGAGGTCATTTTGGAAAGTAATAGCTAACAAAGAACAATTGTCTACCTTAGTGGCACGGGTTCATTTCCTCTCTAGTGACTGCGAAAACAAACAATACTTTTGTTGTAGCAATGAAAACATTCTAAATGTGGCAATTCAAAGGCCTTTTTTTATAATGATGTCAGTTTTTGTTGTAAAATGTGAAATATGGGGGTCATTGGTTCTTTTATCAGAAAGGAAGGCATTGTACTCTCCTCCAAATTAAATTTATGTATAAACTAATTTACAAATTGTGTCCCCATATCCTTTATTGTTTATTTTAACATGAACACAACAGTGTATTTTTCACTAATTTTTACTTAATATTGTTCTATTACAAAAAACTAAGTTCATTTAAATATTAAAAACAACATTTTTCTAAATGTTCCTATAAGTTACTACGAAAGAAGAGGATTTTAGGTAGTATCTTTAAATTACCTTCTTGAAAGCGAGAATGTTATTTTAATAAAGTAAAATTTTATTTTTGACGGTAAATATGCAACAATGTAGCTATACTGAATAAATTTTAAAATAATAAAAAATTTTTTAGTAAAGATATTTTCTAACCAAAATAATTTATATTGTTGGATGAAATGGGTTTAGTCAGGAAAACGTTAGTGTTTTACTAAAGGAATAAAGTGGTTCATTGCACACAGGGGTTTAGTTTAAAGCAACACGTTCAATTAATCCCAATAAACCTTCCATTAATACAAACGAAGCTCTATATTTCTATACAACCAGTTCCAACAACAAAGTAGAACTTGGAGAAAATGTGAGAATGAATACAAACATCATATTGAGCAGGTAATATTTTGGGAGTTAACATTTTTCCTAAGGAGTATTTAAATATTTGAAGCACATTACTTGCACTGTAACATTATTTTAGGCAAAAATGTTACATATTACTGCAGCTTCAGAAAACAAACCGAGATATTAGTTTCAAAATATAAAATTAAAAAAATTGTAAATTTTAAAGTAAATTATACTGGTTGAGATATGACATCCACAAACCTGATATCGACAAATGCGCCGGAATATTGAGCAGAAGTTTTGGACTCGCTTGGTAGGCATTAAGCTTTCTTTTTGGTTGGTGGACGTGGAATCATGCGCGCGTCGTAAGATGGGGGTAGCAAGATGTTTTTTTTTGTTTTAATAGTTTTAATTAGGTAAAATTAGTTATTTTATTTTATTTCAAGACATGTTGCTACACTAATTTTCAACGCCGGGCGAGGTTATCAATCAACTCAAATCCAAAATGCTGAATGGCGAGATCTGATGCAGGAGCCATGTTGTACATCACAAATTCCAGTACAGATAAGTTCTAATTTTAACATAAAGTGATGTGAAATCAAAATTTAACTTTCGAATTTACCTGGTCATAGCAAAATAGTACAAGTTTTTATATTTTTAAAATGCGAGAAGTGACAATTAATTTGTATGACGCAATATCAATTTTTTTAACTGTTGAATAAAACTAAACAAATGTACTTTAATTTAAGTAGAAGCAATCTCTTTGTGGATATCATATGCCAATGCCGTAAATTCGAAAATGATACAATGTTTGCTTAAATTCATGACATGTTTAAAGAATGTAAATCGAGATATAAAAAATAGTGTAAACGTTTCAAATGTATTTTCTTTTCTTTGTATTTCGTGTATTAAAACTCGATTTATTTAAATTTGAAATTTGTTGGTAAAATGATTGAATGCACCATTTTTAAATTCAATTTAATTCTTGACTTTGCAGGTCAATTAACTAATTATGTAACAGCTAACTGCAATATCCTAATTCCTTAAGAATTTATATGTAAAAATTTACGTTACAGCACAATTAATTATATGATTTTAGGAATTCAAGGCAATATGGACTTGCACTTGTCATACCTCGTGCCTAGATACTTAATAGGGTTTATTTAATTTCAGACACTTTTTTATTAACAAATGCATTGGTTAGGCTCTTCAAGTTCACACCTGAAGATGTGTATTTTATTCCGTTTTTTTGGGTTCTTGTTTTCTTTTAAAATAAGTAACAGGATTTTTAATAATAAACAATTATAATGACCTATATAACAATATCAGTTTCACCTATTAACTGTTTCAGCACTTTAGCAGGGTTTAAATAGGGTCCTAGAATTGTCAATATCCCTAAGCAATGTAAACACCGACACACATCAAAGTAATTTCACCTAGTGTACTGTCCGCATAATATTAACCTATATAACCTGAAATGATGCATGTGCTATCAACATAACTTGATTACGTTACATTGCAACATTATTTTGGTTTTTCTTGTAGGAAGAATACAAATGAATGAAAAATAAATGAATAAATTTATTGTAATGGTTTCAATGATCCTAGACGGTTTTACTTTTAATTATGTTATGTAGAAAAAATTAAACAATTGAAACTATTACACATATACGTGCCTATACAATTGTTTATATTTGTTTAACAACCTCTTTTAAAGACCTAGATTGAGGGCATAAAACATCTTCTCTTATCCTATTCTAACATTACCGTTATATTTGGATTATGAGTGTTAGAAAACTACTTATGAAATAAGATTAAACTGCATTATTATTAGTAACAAAGTATGGAATTAGTAGTAAAGAATAATCACTTTGTTAAATATTCTTTCATAGATATTTACTTTATATATACATTCCTATGTAGAAAAATACCAGTAAGATAAGGAAATAGAAAATATTAAGAATGTTTTTTATTAAATAATACTTCTAATAACTATCTAAAAATAATATAACGTTTTTTTAAAAAAAAGCTGCTTGTTTATAAAATATTTCTTACATTCTTAATCCATTATCGAGTTTACTTTATATCGTTACTTTCTGATTTCAAATTATTATTTATATGATAATTGTTTTTATATATTTGACCTCTTACGATAAAGTTTGTATTTCTATTTATAATAATAAAGATTGGAGTTTAATTAAAGCATCCAAGTACATGTTATCTGTAAGACAAAACTTACAAAATTTTGTTTTCATATATAATGACGAAATTACCAATTTTTATACAGAAACGTGTGTATTAGTAAATCAGTCAACTTTATTGTTTACAAGGTACGGTTAAGGAGTCTCATTTTAAATATTAGGCTTTAAATGTAATTATAACCTGTTGAACAAGTCTTTAACTGATTTGTTTATTAATTTTATGATTGATGTATAATTGCCATTGAACATAAAGAAGTGTTGTATATAATGAACATTTTGAATTATTTAGAATATTCTTTTATATATACACACGTATATATATATATATATATATATATATATATATATATATATATATATATATATATATATATATATATATATATATATATAGCTATTAATAATGGCAAAACAAAAGTTATATAATATAGCGTTTATATACATATATATGTATATACATTTATAGATAACAGTTATTATAAAAGCAATTGATTTCCCAGAAGTTTCCAAAAGTTTTCAAATTTCCCAGAAGTTTCCAAAAGTTTCCAAATTTCCCAGAAGTTTCCAAAAGTTTCCAAATTTCCCAGAAGTTTCCAAATTTTCCAGAAGAAGTAACTGCAAACAGACCCGACGTACTTCAGTTGAAGGTGACTTGTCACCATAAACAATGATGTATATCGTGAAATATAATATATCATTCAGATATCCAGACTGTTGTCAATTTTAAATTTCTAGTACATTATTTCACTACGGAATTACAACAGCATAAAGTTATTTACTATATTTTTAGACGTTTATTGTTTAACATTATACATTTTGTTGTATTTACTTTATAGACAAAAATTTATGACAAATATGCAACTGTATTTTTCTTACCATAATTTGGTTACCATTATATGGCTTTTTTTATTACGTTTCTAACTTGTAAATTCGTGATAAGAATACTTTGTTTATATTGCTGGTTATAAAATATTAGTCAATGTATTGTATTTATTTCGCTTTTTTATTTTTAATTCAAATTGCTTTGTTAATAAATAAAGTGTTATATGTTTGTTTTTATCTTGGACCTTTAATTTTAGTTAATTTTAATATTATAAAAAACCATGTTTATAAAGAGTAATAATCTAGTTTATTTTTTTTTTTATAAATCTATTTTCGGTGGCAATGAATTTTACATTACATTTTAACGTTTGTTGAACTTACAAAATGGTTTTACGTTTACGACGTTTTTGTAGATGTACAGTATATATTTTCACTGAGACCAAACTGAGGTTATAAAATGTACTGCTCTTGGACAGGTCTTGCTGGTTTTCAATTTAAAGCTAAGGAAAGAGGTCAAAGCAATCTACCCTGACGTTAAGGATGGCGAGACGTATCAAGAATTTTGTTTTATCCATCCTCAGTCGTAAGAGAATCAAAATATTTTATTACAACTATTAGAAAAGAAAGTTCTAGTTCAATCCTTAGGAAATAATTTTCCTACTTGTAAATAAATAATTATATATAATATATTCAATCCGTGTACAGTATAACAATAATGTTTCATGTTTAGTTATATGAAAACGTATGAACTTATTAGAAATAGATGGCATTTTATTACTCATTAAACATTCTATTACTTCAGCACCATCGCTTGGGTTGAATTAATAAATTGGATTGACCAAATCTAGATATAACCATTCCCATTGTTAACAAAATACATAAAAAAACGTGTTTATTACAAAATGTATTCAATTTTTTTGTTTATAGTTTCCTTTAGTTCTAAAATGTGTTTATCTCTAGATAAAGACTTTTTATAAAAATCATATATAAACATGTCAATGTAGCATTTGCATTTACTCTTGTCAATATTTTAGTTGTTTTGTAGCAGTTCCTTATTTTGATCCTTACAGTTTCAAGTATATAATTTATATATTTTAAGACTAATTTACATCTAGGCCTTATGGTTTTCATAATTACAATTACTCTTCTGTTGATAGGATTCTCACAACAGTCGATAAATTTCTTAAGGCGTCTATGTTTACATCCTGAGATTTGACATCAGAGCGTCGTCGCCAGCAAAAATCAAGATATTCATCTTCTTACCTTCCATTCTGTGACATTGAATACCATTCGACTTAATAAATCTTTTAAATGGCGTTTTTACTTGGTAATGGCGACACTTAATTAGGCACACGTATTGTTATTTTTTGTTTATTTTTCTTTATTGTGATAAATTGTGATAAATTGTCAAACAATTACATTGCATAAAACATTTACAAATATGAATCACTTGAGACAATGTATTTACTACTGTACTAAAGCAAGAAAATGTAAGGCTCAGCGACTTTTGTAACTCTTATTTTGGCAAAACGCAGACAATTATAGGTACACAATGGACAGATAATTTATACAAGGGGACATAAATCTTAACCTTAGTGATAAAACCCTAAATCAGTGCATACAACAAACAGATGGATTCAACATGGAGAAATGTTTGCGGGCTAAATACCCTATGCAGTAACTCACAGAAAGAAAAAGCACAATTAATTAATTACAATGGAACATTCTCAGCAATGATCAATTATGAAAATCGTGCACATACCAACGCCAGAGCTTAGTCCGTATATTATTGCTTCCTTCTTGTCGAAAGCTCAATGTTCCTTGTTTTGTTTACGTTGTGTCAAACTGAACAATGCACTGAACACATTTGCCCAGATTTTGCTTCCTAATATTTAAATTGATTTTTTGCCATTTGATTAATTGTTAAATTATATTAGAACCCTAATTTCAGAATCAAGTGGTTTAATAAAATTGTATTCACTTCATGTGCTTTTAAATTAGTGAAATATCCATTATGGATAAATTACTAAAAATCTTATTTAACCAAATAATAGTGAAATACATTATCACAGATTTTTAGGAAACTAAACCTACATAAGCGTTTAGCTGTGCTCGACGTTAAATTCACCTACAATATTTTAATGAATTAATTACAGATGAAATAAACTGTAACATGACCGTAAAGAACACCATCTTTTTCTTTCCTATATTTTCATAAAAACGATATATAAATATATTTTCCTATATTTTCTTTCCTTTATTTATTTATGATTAAAAATATGCAACTATTAGAGCGAAAATAACTCCAAAAACACTTTCAATCGTACAGAGCTGCCAACTAATCAACTGACCAACTAATTAGAGCCTTGGATTATTTGAAGTCATAACTTTAGTAAGAGACGTAGGAAACGCTGCCGTACAAACTTCCCAAGCGGGCAGGAACTGGTCATCGATTATTATGATAAATGGAGGCTCTTCAAAACATGTCAACAAAAAAAAAACAAAACAAAAAAAAAAAACAGTGCAAACAACTGGACACTTGAAATATTCATATACAACCTAGTACAGACGTAAAATGTTAGTATAGTTTAAACGTGAAAAGTCAAACCATTTTAATGACACAAATGTAATATAATTCAGTAAAACTTTACAAGCCGATATTAAAGATATGAGGTTCGAAACTGGATAAAGAGTAAAATACACACACTTTCTACACAAGAAGCATTTGTGTAGCGTAAATAGCTAAGTATAAAATTATTGAGAATACATATGAAATTTAATGATTTTTTTGTAGCAGACACGATAAACATACTCTTACAGTGATTACAAGAAAGAATTATCAATCACTATAATTTTATACAATTGTTTCAAAATACAAATAAAATACGAAATAATTAATACTATCACAAATTAGGTGCAACTAAGATAATGGTTTGGCTAGAAACGACAAATAGACCGGGTAAGGACATATCGAGGGGATTTCCATGCAGGGAGGAGAGGTTCATAGAAAGTTCTAAGTGATCGAGGCTTTCCGAAAAGCGGCAACGAAATGTATGGGGAATATTATAAAAATTACAGTTAAATATGACTCTAAAAATGTAAGTTTAAATTTACAATATCAAGAGCACAGTGGTACAATATATTACAATGAAAATATTGGAAAGAAGCCCAATACCACAAAAATAATAAAAAATAATCAAAAATAATAAATAAAACAAGTTACTTACGATTAAACCCTTATGTACATTTCGATGACCATGTCATCAGAGGCTCTTATTGCAAAAATACAATCTAGCAAACATGAAGTTACAAACTAGAGTGAAAAATGTTTCACTCTAGTTTATAACTTCATATTTGCTAGATTGTAATTTTTTTTAGTAAGGAATAACAATATTTGAAGAAATATAGCTACACGTTTTATATGTATATGCTTCAATTAACCAAACGAAGGTAGTTTTTAATTTGAATAAATTATATTTCAAAATACATGTTTTAAACCTATGTTTTATTAAAAGTAAGAATTTATTTGCTATTGTAAGTTGGGCGATATTGGGTTTAGGGTTGTATATTGCAGTAAAATATGTTGCTAAGTTTCTAAACATATTAATTTCCCACATAAACAGAAACACCGATAACGGTTGTATAACAAATCAAATGCTGTCTGATTAGACAAACTTTCAAACAGGGTATAATCAAAGTAATTTATTGCGGTATTTTTGAGGTAATATCAAAGATCGAAATAGAGATAAAGCATAAAGAAATTAAAAGTAATATGTTTAAAGTTTAAGGAAACACTTGAACAAAATCATACCTATAATTTAAAACGTTTTGGTTTTTTCAATATAGGCCCTAAATTTTATACCCCTTATAGTTGTGCATGAACTCAGAAGCTTTAGCAGGGATTTAGAATAAGAATACCTTTTAAGTTAAACCCCTAAAGTTGTTTAAATTGGATACTCTGAACATTATATAGCTACTCCGATAATCTTTATCTAGTTCTTCCTGCAAGACAGACTTCAATGGGTAAAAATATTTTATGAGTAAGCATCTTTCTTATACATAAATATTTAAGAATTTATCAGTTACACGCATTGTAAATTACTGATAAGGAATATCATATACAATATTTGGGGAATCACTAAGTTTTTGTTAGAGTATAAGTGCAAATACGAATTAGAAATCATGAGAGATAGCAGTAGTTTAAATTATAACAATCAAGGTCGGCGTTACAAGAGAAGTAGTATGTATTAGAAGTATTCTAAAGTAATTTTCAGGCTTATATAATATCCTATTGATTTTAAATATTTTAAATCCAAGGTCCCGTATTTTCCGATAGCTAAACATCGATTCCGAGTAGTAAGGGGTAGGTAGCCCAATGGTTTCTGTAACATTTGTATTTAGCACTGCCTGAGGTTAGGATTCCGGATTAGAGCCTATGATGTTGGGATTCTATTTTGGAGGAAAGCTGGCAAAATTAATGAAATGTTTTGTTTTGAAAACGTCTTATGTTTCTTAGTCTAGTAGACAGGTTATATTTAAACAGAGGAGAGACAGAGTAGCTGAATATATTTTCTATACAAATTTTAAGACTTACTAAGGTAATGTATATGACTTTATCTGGTATGTAATCAAGTCAGATTAATTAAAAATAAATTCTAATCTTATACAATTGAACTAAATTCTAATAATTTAATTTAGTTAAATGCAATAAATACAATTTGCCTCACTATAAAATACCAAGTTAAATTACGTAAGTTTAAAATATTCTTTATAAAACACCTAAGCATAAAACAAAACATTGGTAGTCGTTAAAGTTCTTTTGAAGATTTATTGTTCCTTTGAGACACGCGCCAGGGTGTGGGAGGGCAACACGTGTATGTATGTGTGTGGTGGTGGAAGACAACTGTTGTGTAGATACTTCTTTATGAACTTCGTATGGATTAGGCGTGCTTTACGTACACATAAATAATTGTTTCATCACATTAAAATTTTAGGCATTTTTCCAAACATTATTCTGCAAACATTAGAAGCAGTTTCACATCGCACAATTGTTTGATAATTTGCCAAATATATAAAACCGAACACTTAATTTTCAACTGAGTGGTACAGACCGAACTAGATACTAGTTCGCCATTCTTATCATTATGTCTTCTATAACACTCTAGGTTAATAAACCTATTACAATTATGCCAGCATTTTGTAGAATCGAAATATTTATATTGATAAACTAACTAATCTGGGAGTCAGGGTAATCCCGAAGGACTTGACATTGTGTAGAAAATATTGTCGTTTAATCCAGTTCCTTTGTTTTATCCAATCAAAGAACTGTCAACATAGCGACAAGTTTGTTTATACGTAGCCTCTATCGTCGTTCTCAATAATTTTATTTCATTTTTGTTATCTTAAAATTTATAAAATCGGATAATTTTGCAAGATATATGTATTTAATTTTCAAGTTTGTTCTACTAATTTTTATGTATTGTTATTTACCTAATATCGTCTTCTATTTTGTCACAGTTCAACGCTAGTGGCTCTGTCGGCATGTTTGATAAATTTTTAGACACCTTTCTCCGGATGAAAACATATTCTGAATGAGAATATTTTGTCTTGAACATTGTTGTGAGGCTATGATTTTTGCAACCGTTTGTCCCTCGGGACCAAGGTGGTCTCTTTGTACTCTATTTATTTTAATAACTATTTGCTAATCTAGGCTATTTTAAGAAATTTTAATAGTGTAAACAATTTTAATGTACTATATTTTAAGTTTCCGATTATAATTTTGTTGTATTGTCTGTTTCTAACCTGACCTAATCTATGTTGTTTATTTTTGATAATATTTGTTAGCCCTTATGGCCTTATTGCCTTATGCCCTTTCTAGACTAATACCAATTTTTGCGACGGTAGCTTTGGGCGTGAAGTTCACTAGCATGTGACAGTAGGGAAACTGATGAAAACAATATTATTTACATTTACAGGTCGATGCATGTAGTTAGATTCTAACTGAAAAGGAGAATTAGTTGTGACACTCATAGCCAACCAGGTTTTTTTAAAACTTTGAAATATATTGTATTTTTCTGTTTTATCAGTAGGAATTCATGAATCTGGATGCTGATGTTTCAATATAAAACCTCGCTTTCTTACTTCGGCATTTAAGCTTTTACATAGTAAAACGGATATTCTGTTTTTTTAGAACGAGGAGTTATCATAAAACTAAATTTACCCAACGTATATCCGATGTAGACGGATATAAAATTTATTGCATTCGTATAAAGCTCTTACTTTATGAGAAACCTTTAGAGAAGTTAAAACACTTTTTGAAAAGAGTAGCCTAAATGAAGAAAATCCCATTAGCAGTTAAAGCGGAATTACTGTTGAACAAATGACGTGCTTTCTTGGGAACTTGTCCACCCTAATACGTAATGGTAAATGTCGTCCTTTAAACACCAACATTCTAGTTATAACACGTCCCTAGACAGTTGACTGTGTATATAAACACTCCTGTAAGTGTAAAAAATGTATTGCAGCTCCTGGAAAAGGTTTAATCTATTACTCAGCAGAGAGAGTGTTATTATTTCATACAATAGAGTGACTAAAACCTTTTTACAGGACTTTATTCTAGCTTTCCATCGATTTTAGAGTAATATAGGTAAATAAATTTATTTAAAATAAAGTATTAGAAAAGTGATAATATAACACAACAGTATTCTAAAAAGTTTCCAATAGAATAATTTTAATGTAGATAATAAAAATTCTATGTCGGTAAATATGTTAAGATGGAGTGATTTTCAATGTTTTCCATGGAACATAAACAAACGTCTTCAGAAGGTAATAATAGAGTGTTCCCTATCCCCCGTCCTTTATCACAGACACTTTTATCTAATTGACTTTTGCTTGTATACTCTGTAGGCGAGCTTGATCATGAAAGAAAAAATCAATGCGTTATGAAGGAAAGTGTTGTTATAAAGAAAATAGACGTCGAACCACATAAAATGGGACACAAAAACTGTGAATACTCGTACATTTCCCAACATTTAAGTAGGCCTATATTTGTAAACTTCCGATGGTGATACCTGTGTTAGGTGGTTGTACATTCAAGGTTGTATAAATATTTGTATCCAGGGTTTATATTTGTTTTTTTTTGTATAATGAGCCATGCACAATGAACAAGAACACCTTGTTATAGTGTGTCTAAACAATAATTGTAGTGAACAATTATTTCTGGATTATAATATATTTCAACCGATTTTAATGTATATAAACCAGTTTAGCAAAAAAGGTTTAAGAATAATATCCTAAACAACCTCAAGTAAAACGATATAAAAGTCAAATTTAAGATAGCTGGTCAATTTTAGAAATGATATACAAAAGAACCTCGCTATTGGTGGATTCGCGTTTGGCAAAATTACAGGATGTTCCGCTAATATGTATAGTATTTAAAAAAAAAAAGTCAAGATAAACAATACAGTCACTGAACAGGTTGTAAGACATGTTCTCGTCTTATTATTTTTGTACACTACTGTAGTTATTTATCACAAAACAAAACTGATTATCCTATAAACATCTGTTATACTGTACACTACTAGGCCTACTACTACTAAGATAGGCATTCCTTATTTATTACAAATTTTGACTATATTTATAATAATCCGGTTCAAGTATCCAACTCCATATATAGGTTTAGCATCACTAATGTTCACGTACTACTAATTTAACAGTTTCCAAAATCGAAACATCGATAATTGTATCCGGTGGCTGTAACTAACTCGGATTTGGTTTTTCCCTTCAGTTACCAAACAGGTGCCGCATTCGCCTTTCTTGTCTGCTAATTTTGGAAATGCCTCGTCTACATCTGGAAATAATTAGTGACTTGGTTTTGTTTAGTTTTTTCCCCTTAAATTCTTTATCCAACCCAGACAAGTAAAGGCAAAAAACGCTATTGTCTTCCGTTGGTTAAGGAAATTGAACTTCTAGATAAATTGAAAGTGATGAAATCATAGAATCTGTCGCAAAGAATTTTAGCGTTTACGAGTCAACAGTGCATTACATAAGGAAAAATGAAGAAAATATATGGTTGAGTGTTATAGAAAGAATTTGTCAAACAACGAAATTTACCTCTATGTGTCCGACATAAATATAGAAAAAATGGAACAAGCTTTGAGCGTGTGGATAGAAGATCAATAGCAAAAAATTCAGTTTATATTCGTGAAAAAGCTAGGCGTTTGTATTAACATTTTTTTCAAAACTATGGTGAACGTACTGAGAGTCAATTATTTTCAGCAATTAAAGGGTAGTTTGACAAGTTCCAGAGACGGTTTTCTCTTCACAACGTGAAATTTGTTGGTGAATCAGCATCTGTGGATCACAAAGGCGACAATTCATTTCAAACGCATTTAAAAAAATTTTATTTTGAGAAACACTACACAGTCAAGTTTTAAAGTGGACGTGACTGGACTGTATTGGAAAAAAATGCCTTCACGAACTTTCTTATCTAGTTAGGAGAAATCTGCTCGGGGTTTAAGGCAAAGATCGGTTGACTATTGTAGTGCTAGTGGATTGATATTGTCTCAATAGCATATTGAATTAACGATGAAGTGTTTCAAGACAATAACAGTGAAGATGTCGACAACAATCTTTTGAAAATGATAATCTCTTTGCGAACCAAGATTTGATGGAAGAAGAACTTGAAAAATCAATTACTGAACCTGTGCCTATCTCGGATAACGAGGGCAAAGAAATCATAAAACATGTATCGCCGAAGTTACAGAATCTGCCGGTGAAATAGTTGTTTCGGGGAACAGCTGCAGCCGATACTCAAATTGATCCCTATTTATAATAGGCATTAAAATTTATTCGAGAGCTGGATGATGCACTATCGTCAAGCCATATAAAGAAGTGTGTAAATAACTAGAAATAAAATAAGAAAATTTTTTAAAATAAAATTAACAGTGTTTAGAAGAATATTTCTTTAATATTATTTGTTTTTAAATGTAGTGGATAGTGTTTGGCAATAAAGAAAACGTGTGTCTCAACTGAGATAGCATTTACTCGTCTCTCTTTACTCCTTCGCTAGTCTTCGATGTTAGTTTGAAACTCAACTGATCTTAATTTCAAAATCCAAACTTCGAAAAAACACTTAATATAATACTTATTATTGTCATGTGGCCTTGCAGACTGGATTTTAAAACTTTTACAATAAATTAAGTTTTAAACAGACGTATATAATGCAGGCTATTTGGGGATCTGACTTTAGTCTTACTAAGAATATTCCGTATTCAACAGACGACGAAGAATGAAAAATAGGAATTGAACCGGAAGAATGGGTTAGTATAAAAAAGATGGAAATTTTCAGATAAAGTTTCACACGGGAAGAAGACGCTACTAAAAAATATATCTGGATTTCCAAAAACATGTTTGTTTTAAAGTTTTCCCTGCAATTTCAGCTACTTTTATTTTTGCTTCATCTTACTCACTTTGACCTTCGAATGCGAATGTATTTTTATTTCAACAGCTGTTTAATATAAGAGTTCCTGGCCAACAGTGTTATATACTCTACTACTAAATTTATATACTTGAAATTCTATTTCCATTAATTTACATATTTCCTTTACATATTTCAAACACTATTCATCCGGTTTAAGGATGTTTACAACCAAACCATATAGTTTAAGGTTAAAATAGAAGAATAACGTTTGTATATAATACTCTTTGGCTTCGCATAACTTAAAGTAATTACTGACATAAACCAAATATAACATATTATTTAGTCACACTTATATTTATAATATGAATTCGTGTTGTAATTTTGAACACCAACAATGTATAACTTTGTATTATCTAATAGAAACCAGCTACCTATAACTTTCTGTAGCAATTGGTTGTAAGGGATTGTTTATTTTTGAAAATAATCACGCAGCGAAAATTTTCCAAGTTGACGAAACGCACATCCCGAAGGTCGCTGTTAGCCTCAAAGAATCGTATAAATTTGTTTGCACTTTTACTATCGTTTGGAATTGGAAGCGAAAACGTGGATGCCACTCGCACTCATAGCCTCATTAACAAATAAGGTACTTGTAATATAATATCCCTCCTTAACCTTTAGGTGTTTCAATGAAAATCGCTCAACGACTTCGTTCTCTTGGTCATTATAAAGGCCTTTCAATGGGTCTAGCACAACAGCCTCAGATATATTACGCCAATACGACTTTCTAGACGGGTTCATACATCTTATTATTTGAATAAATAAATTTTGGGTTGATGTAGACCAAACTCCATCCACATTCTGAACCATACGTGCCGCATGAAATACATTGTGCTTGCCTCACAAATCCAACGAGACAATGTATTGATATTGTATTCTGGAAATATAAATATGAATAATATCTAAAACTATTCTAAGGTATAGTTTTACTGAAAGTCTATTTTCAAACCAATGTTTTAATACTGAATATATGAACTAGAAATCTTTTCAATACCTGAGCCAAATGAAAGTGTTTTTAAAGGATATAGTCTGTCTAGCGTTGCTTTTCAAATGGTATATATATATATAATTAACTGAATATATAATGAATATATCAGGATAATTTATATGTAAATGTATATACATATATACATATATATACATATATATATATATATATATACATAATAAACTGAATATATAATGAATATATTTATTAAAAGTATTCTTGTTTTTGAAATATTTCTAATTTATTAACTATACTACAAGAAAACATATCACCATATTTAATATGTATATATATATATATATATATATATATATATATATATATATATATATACATATATATATATATATATATATATATATATATATATATATATATATATATATATATATATATACCTAATGGTATTACCGTTTTAATCTTGCCATCTTATGTTTGAACAAAACAAGTACAACAATGTAGGAATGTTCTAAATTTTGTAATTCAATGCAATTTACCTTTTGTGAATGTAAAAATCTAAACGTGTAAGCTTCCTATTTTATGACCTACCTTCTTTAAACCTGTCCACGTAAGCTACTCGGATTCGTATTGAGTTGAAAGCTAATATTGTCTTATCCGTACTTAATAATAACGAGAAGATAACCCCTTTGCCAAAGCGCTAAGCTACGTTGTTGTAGGGTTTCTATAACACTGAAACCTTGCAACAATCTTCTTTATGCCCTAATTTAATTACAGTGTACAAGGTGGAACGTATTAGTTTATGACAATACCTTTGAGCCGTTGTTAAAAAACTTTACGTTAAACTATATAATTTTTCGTAAGTTCTTTAATTTTGTTTAGGTTATATGTAATTCAAGACATGTAATTAACTACCGTGTATAGATACTTATAGGAATATATATATATATATATATATATATATATATATATATATATATAAATATAAAATACATTTTCTTGTTTAATAATTTAAAACAACATAGGTTATTCAAACACAAGAATATTTAATAATTTTTATTCAAAGCTTTTCGTTGGTAAACAGCACGAACATCATCAGGAATGAAAATTACAATAATAGCATTATTGTAATTTTCATTCCTGATGATGTTGGTACTGTTTACCAACAAAAAGCTTTGAATATGAATTATTAAATATTCTTGTATTTGAATAACCTATGTTGTTTTAATATATATATATATATATATATATATATATATATATATATATATATATATATATATACACACACACACACACACATATATATATCATCACACAAGTTAAAATTATTGCACTTAGTGGCGAAAAAAATATTTACAAGTAATAATAATAACTTAATAAAGTCAGTGCAATGGAAAAATAATAGACAAAGTGAAATATCCGATTTTAACACCAACCAAGGTAAACAACTCTACTGGAGATATCTTAACCTCATCTATCAACAGAATTGTATCAACAGAATACATTTTAATAAAAAATGCATAACACTTAATATCACACCAAAATACGATAAAATACACTTAAAAAATAAACAAAATACAATCATTAACAAAGCAACAAAAATAGCCGAATTACACGTAGTTAATAAAAAACATTAAATCGGCTAACCATAAAAAAGTCAA
This sequence comes from Prosapia bicincta, assembly GCA_036971475.1. Taxonomy (NCBI): domain Eukaryota; kingdom Metazoa; phylum Arthropoda; class Insecta; order Hemiptera; family Cercopidae; genus Prosapia; species Prosapia bicincta. The sequence continues at coordinate 51,546,478 of JBAIZL010000002.1, forward strand.
ATCAACTTACAACTTTACACAACCAATTTAGAAATAATGAAAACCTTTGATAATCTCACACCTATAATACACGAAATATACAACAAATTATAATAAAACACAAAATAAATACAATAAATAGACGACCAATAGCTTAAATAAATAAAAAATACCTTAATACAATTAAAACCTAATAGTATACACAGAAATACCATAAACTATAACAATAAATTAAAATACCACACAAGATTTTACCCATTGAAACCATGTGCGACAATATTAACAGGCATACCTAAAATTCACAAACCCGACACACCATTTAGACCACTAATAAATTTCAAAACAGCACCATCTTACATAATTTCAAAAATACTAGACAAAATAATAAGATCTAAATTACATATCAACAACACATACAATATAAAAATGTATACGAATTAGTTAATAAAATAAATAATAAAAACATAGAAACAAACAGCAGCACAAAAATAATAAGTTATGGCATAACCAACATGTACCCTAGTATCCCAATAGAAGAAACCATAGAAATAATAAAAAAACAAACTAATACACAATAACAAAAAAACGCAATAAATAGTATCATTACACTAACCAAACACATATGTAACCAATATTACTTCAAATTTAACAATAAATACTATAAACAAACAAGTGGACTCCCCATGGGATCACCCATAACATCAGTGATGCCAGAAATATATTTACAACACTTTGAACAAAGAATAATTAAACCTATACTAAATACACATAATATTTTACTATGGACAAGATACGTAGACGATATACTTGTAATATACCAACCTACCATCCACAACGAACACATCATAATACTAAACAAATTAAATACATACAACGAAAACATACAATTCACCGTCGAAACAGAAAAAAATTGAACAATCAGCTATCTTGACATTACGTTAAATATAAATGATAATAAAATAGAAACTATAGTATACAGGAAACCTACTTCCAACAACACCACAATACACTACAAATCTAACCACCCCTGGACACACAAAATTAACACTTACAGTAACATGATAAATAAAGCAATAAAATACACACAGGATAACAAACAAAAATTAAATGAAGAATTAGATAACATTACAAAAAAGCAATAGAAAATGGATACAACAAAAACCTTATAAAAATATATATACAATAAATTGACAAAAAAACCGAACTTCAATACAACACTACAACCTGAACACAAAAATAATAAAAATAAAAAATCTACCTAAAATATAAATACACCAATAACAAAATAGGAAAAATAACAGATATATACAACAAAGAATACTACACTCCAACATACAAACCAAACAACAAAATAATAAAATATCTTAATAACACAAACCACAAAACAAATTCAGAAAAACATAACCTATCAGGAATTTACAAAATTACATGTAACAACTGAAACGCATTTTACATAGGGAAAACAACCAGATCATTTAAAATAAGATTTTAAGAACATTATAGAGCATTCAAAAACTAAAATTCATAAGTATCAAATGTTGCAGCACACCTAATATCACATAAACATGAAATAACTAATTACGAAAACAACCTAACCATACTTGAAATAAATAATAGCCCAATAGAATTAAACTCACTAGAAAAATACCACATTTATAAAAACATACACAACAATTTAATGAATCTACAAACAACATATACAGAAGAATACTATTCAAAAACATTATACACGAGACTCAAGAGGAAACGTGTATGACGTCACCAAGTACAAACACCACGGACCGAACATCCACAGCAGAAAAATGGAGAAAAAGTAATCAGTGATTCGACAATGGTAAGAGACCGAAAGGTGCCTTATCACACAAGGTAAAATTATTGCACTTAGTGGTGGAAAATAATATTTACAAGTAATAATAATAACTTCATATATATATATATATATATATATATATATATATATATTATTATTTATCGTTGTAAATTATATGTCCGTTGCACTGACATTATAAAGGGATTATTGTAAATTGTAACCAATTGTTCCATCACTAAGTGCAATTAATTTTTACACACAAAAATCATACAAGGTAAAACTTATTTGCAGTTAGTAGTGGAAATTTGTTTTACAAATAACATTATTACATATATATATATATATATATATATATATATATAAATGTCGCAATATGTTTTCTTGTGTATTAATAAAGAAATAAGTCAAAATACAAATACAAGAATTATAATTGAATTTACAATTCAAAGCTTTTCGTTGGCTAACAGTACCAACATCATCAGGAATATTAAACAATTAAAATTAACATATGTGCAAATTAGATCAAATAAATAGCTATGCCAAATCAATTATAATGCTGTTAAATTTTTTTTTACTCTGCTGCCCTAACATTAACAATTCAATTTTAACGTATTGCGATATATATATATATATATATATATATATATATATATATATATAAATCTAGTGTGGTAAATTAATTGACAGGCACACATAAACGCTGATCTCAGTGTCACAGATATGATAAAAGCCTTACCTCCAAATAACGATTATAATCTGTAAAGTTTAAGTATTGTTACAAAACTTTAAGTAATCTGTATTTAATGGAATCATTCATATAGGCTACTTATACTAGCACCATTATAAAACCGCGTTACTTTATTTGTTTAGAATTACTAATTCGATACTAATTATTTGTTTTGAAAACAAAAATATTTTTCCTCATCTATAAAATCGTTAAGGAATCAATAGGTTTAAACTGAAAAAAGCAATTACTATACGACTTGAATATTTTGATATAAGTATAGGTTTTAGGTAAGAAAAAAAAATCCAATATGATGGACTTTTTTCTTTGTAATAGATAGGTTTGTATAATACATCCTTATATATAGCAAATGAGGCACCCTTGCGACATGAGTAACGTTTTTCCTCTTTTTGAGTTAAGCGCAGTTTAAGAGAGTTGACGTATAGGCAAATGTTTTGGCAAAGTGAAATAACTAAAACCTTGACGGACGTTGAGATCTTGTAGTAAATATATTTACATTCAACATGTAATATATCACAAGCTTTAAGCTTTAACCTTCACTTTCCGTAGTAGTAGGAATATTATTTATTTCCCTTTAAATAAATGGTATTAGTTTCTTCAGAACTTGTAAATATTTGGTGTATTATGACAAATAGCTCTCTACAATACCAATGTTGAAATGTTTGTATTCAAGAGATACGATTTTATATCGTTTTGGCAGGAAATGTTAATGTTGTTAATTTTACTTCATATATTTACTACCAGCAATAAACAGAGATAAGACCCATTGTCTTGTGTCTGCGGCAGAGTTACGGCTGACTTTAATTCAGCACTCAAGGGATGTAGGTTTATTGCTACACTTTGAGTACTGATTCGTTTGATTACCTCAGAGATGGGTAAGCAGATATTAATATTATTTACCTCGTGCATGTTATTGTCATGGTGATGGACGAACGATAGGGACATACAGAACTTATAATTTGTGTAAATTTATGAAGATATTACTGAGAGAAAAGATTTCCTATTTGCAACTAATGTCAAATCAAATCACTTCCGTGTATATAATCAAATCACTGTTAAGCACCGTTCATATACATGGTAACTTAAACATTTTGGGTAGATGAATGCCCTATTGGATAAGATGAATGATGTTAATATCTAGCATATCCCGAATGGTTTATGTTTCCGCAAACATTCTCGAAAGGTAAAAAATTACTCACCATCACTTTCTCAAGTCTAGCTATTAGTTTCCAAAAATAAAGAAAATATACTTGATTTGGCGTTTTGTGCTGATAGTTTCTAAATACGCAATAAAATGATTTTAAAATATGAGTGGGCTTAACAGAGTGTGTACAACACGCGCGGATGGGTGACACGTAGTTGCAAGGTTAATTCTCACGCAAAGAATAAATGGTCACGAAAACCTATGAATGGTCACAAAATAAAGAATGGTTTGTAATACATTTTAACAAACCTCTAAGACTCTATCCTTCATCTACCACAAAAATCAAAATCACAGTAACATTAGTTTTATTATCGCCAGATTTCTGGTTATATCGATGGAGGTTAGACTACATTTATATCACAACACACTGTCATTTTAATGGATAAAATTTAGTTATTGAGTATACAGGAAATATGGTGAAAAATAAGAATTGTTTATTTTTTGTTCACTATAAGATTTAAAAAACTACGATGTATTGGCTAATTATAGACACTCCTTAATTTGTTTTTTATTTCACAATCCAAAAATCCCAATCATTGTATAATTTAGTTAAACTGATTTTATAAATGTTTCTAAGTGTTTAATTTTTAACTATTATTTAATAACACTGTATATAAATAGACATGGAAAATGCAATATTTGGTAAAATATTAATTCTTTAATTTCATTCTCAGATATGTAACAGCAAAATGTAACAGATATTAAGTAAAAATATAGCGAGAAATGTTTACTTCACATTTGTTGGACTTCATAGTCCATTTACATTTATTTAAATTTTAAATAAAAATAAATGTTTTACGCACTAATATTCCTATATTAAATGAAAATATATTTTAAAAATTTATATAATCATAAATAAACGTGTTTATTCGAACGTTGGTTAGTCTAATAAAAGGTGTAGAAGCTAGTGGAAAGTACAGTTCAATTATTTATAATATTTTTCCTTATGTATTTTAAATTATGTCATCCGTTATACGAAACGGTATTTTTTTTACATAATTTTATTGTTTCAATATAAAACTGCACTACACACACACACACACACACACACACACACACACACATAAATACATATTACTGTGATTCTACTCCAGTCACTGCTGACATGACATTTCTGTTGCAGAACTTTGCTCACAACATTCTTTAAGCCATTTCGGATGAAATATGTTAAATTGAAATCCTGTCGTAAAGTTGTGATGGCGGCAGATAAACTTTCAAATACTCCCAGATGATGGATTTCCAAAATCAGTTTTATTTGTAGTGTCGCAAAATATCTTTCCTCGTTTAAGTTAAAATTTTTGTATTATATATATATATATATTATTATATATATATATATATATATATATATATATATATATATATATATATATATATATATATTATATATATATATATATATATATATATATATATATATATTATATATATATATATATATATATATATATATATATATATATATATATATATATATATATATATATATATATATATATGTAGATTATATTTGTTACCTCAAGTTATAAAAAGAAATAAATGAATTCAACTAATTTAAAACAGTTACAATGATATATGTAACGATCTGCACTTGACAATAGTTTGATTTATTCTAAATTTTTAATTTGTATTTATCTGAAATTATTTAGTTGTATTGGGCTGGAGCCATAATTACCTACGGATTACTAGGGGTAGGTAATTATATATTGATAAGTTTAGGAATACTGGGGAGTTTATCACAACGCCCAATCTGAGTGTAACATACGTTTATTCTATGATATGAATTTCATTTAAAACATTATACTGCATCAGTAAGATTTATACGTGTTAAGAAACATCAATAACGTGTCTCAGCACCCAGTAAAAATAGAGCATCAACCGTCTTAATTAATTTAATTTAGTTATAACTAGAATATTCAAATTTTATAATTTTATTTAATAAATAATTTAAGGTAATTATTTCCTATATGTTAAAAGCACCTCTGTGGCTTGACGTCTTCGGATACTGTTTTATATGTTTGTCTTGTTTTAACTTTAATAATTTAAAGCATTAGTTTGTAAAACGAAATTATGGTAATTGAAATTAGTAAAAGTTTTAAATTTTTATCAGGTTCAGAAATATATCCCTTGCAAATACTGAATTTTTTACATAAGAGAATATAATTATTAAGTGTTTGGTCTGTGGCTTGACGACAGGAATCTGAAGCCTTATTCTTCCTGAAGTGATTTAAAAGCATCACGAGAGGCTTGCGAATTATCGTAGCTTCTACCACGATCCTGTCCTGAATCTACTACTAATCCTCTGCCAATTGACTGACGATTTCTCCTACGAATGGTCTCTCGTTGAAAAATTATATTTATTCTACGAATGACCCACTACTGTCTCTCTTTTAAAATAGAAATTTATTTTTTTAGAAAATAACTTGGTTAAACTATTACACTGCTCCCACAAATTTATAATTCACTCTGCTCTCTACAAATATCGATTTCGGAAACATTCGATGAAAACAAAGGATTTTCCTTTCGAACTATTTGTTTAACTTCTATAGTTCTCCTAACACCTAAATTTGAACTGTCCTTCTACGTCCTTCTTAGATCTATTTGTTAAGACATACCACCCCTATACAACCATTCTACTTCCTTCCACTCTACCAACCAGCTTCTGCTTTTAGTCTTCAGCAACTCCGGATAAGGTGTTTTATTTTCACTTTGAAGACTTTCGTCTTCATAAGGTATGGTCTCTTGGACAAATTTCTGGCCATGTGCAAATCTACTTTCCATCTATCTGGTCACATTCCATAGACTGCATCTGTCACTTTTCTTCACATTTTGTCCCTTTGAATTGTACAAGCCTACTTGTTTACTATTTTAATTTGAGGTGAAGACAAACAACAATCATTTCAGTGTGCATTGACATTCCTGAACCTTTATTTCGCCAGTGGTCCTTCCTTTACCGTACCATATACAGTTTCCTTCATAATATAACTTTATAAATATTAATAGAGATCCTTGAAGCAAAGCTTTAATGTGTTTCCTACGAATAGTTCTCTATCTATATAAAAATATGCCAAAGGAAACCACCAAATAACATTTCTATACATGTTAAAAATACTCGAATAATATTTACTCATCAATGAAAATATATCTAGTCTATGTATTTCAGGTTTAATTTCTGAACGTTATTCAACAAATATAATGCAATTTAAAAGCTGATACATTTTGCAAGATCTTTGACCATAAAGTGCGAAGGGTGTAGACCCATACACAGCCAATAATCGTTGTGATAAAAAGCTTTGTATTGAAGTAACGGAGCAAAACATAAAGGCCTTGAAGGTGTCTGAGAGAACGACCGGTTCATCTGGAAATATGAGTTTTAAAACATTGTTAAACATATTCTCATGCAAACACTACGGATAAAACCCACTCGAAAACCTATAAAATCTTACGTAATTGTATCCAAGATAAATATGTCACTAAAATTACAGTGTGTATACAGCGTTAAAATGTTGATACGTAGACTAAATTAACTCAATGGATGCTCGAAATTATGTGGAGGAAATTGTTATATACTTGTACAAAGTTAGTGATTAATATAACTGACATACAGTAATAAAGTTAGTGATAAATAGAATATGTTGTTGAATATATATTTCAGAAATATGAGGAAAAACATTATATAGGATGACAACGTTTTTAATAGAGTTCCTAAGTTCTACATACAGCACTAAGGTGGGCTGAGCACTCAATATATCTTAGACTTATGTAAGATTAAATGTATTGCCCTTTCAGTGAGCAAAGTTATATACTGTGATAATAAAATACATTGCGGTGACGGTTCTTAAAGGAGTTTTCCAAATGTTTCAGAGTAAGATATAATTTTGGTCTCTTTGGAAAATAATGTTTTATAATACATTATTTTGTTGTACAACTTGATCTTTTCGATGTTCGATTCTTGAAACATAAGGTACTATATTAAAAAAAAATATCTTTCATGTTCTGCTTCTCTGTTCATGACTCTCTGCATCTCTGTTGTAACTCTTTTTTATTTCAGAAGAGTTTGTATAGTGACTTCGAGCCTCAAGAACATTATATGTAATGTGTAGGGTCAATAATAAAAATATTTAATCTACAGATGTAATCAAGTACAATTAATTATAAAATACAAGTTTCTATAAATAAGGAAATAATTATATAATAATGTTTCCTTTTTATATCATTTCACATGGTGTATGAGAGGCAAGCTAGAGCTGGCTTACTTGGCGCATCCGCAATTCAAGGACGAAAAAATGGCAACGCTGCACTCCAAAAGCTCAGTACCACCTTAGGTAGTCATTTTCACAAACTAAGTCGCCGGGGGCCATTAGCGTATACAAAAATTCTTTGTCTCGGCGATATTGTGAATCGAACCCAGAACATTTAGTGCTCTACCCACGTGATCACACAGCTACCTAAATAATGGAATACGAGTATTAATTAGTACTGCGAACAAATTGTTACCTTTGACATTATTAATGTATCGTTAAGAATCAATGCAGCAGAAAAGGAGTAAGCATCATCCACAAAGATCTGAAGACACTGATGCCACATTTAGAACCTCCAACTCATGGAACCTGGTGGTCAAATTGTAAACTTAAAATATTCTACGTATTGTTATAATAAACTCCTTCAATAAAACCTAATATACATCCCTAATTTTATATGAGTGCTAAAAAACTGACACATTGTTGTCAGCGTATTGGGAGTTAAATAGTTTATTTTTTGTTTATTTGTCCACTTTTACAATTTCTAGCTTTGAGCTGACCTTCATATACTGCGTAATTTTCTTGAAAAAATTGTCATTAATTCAAACATTATAATATGTACTAAATTTATTTTATGGATGCTCTTTAAAGATGTGTGCTTTTGTAAATATATAGTCGGTGTTACTGCCGAGCAATAACCGGTGGTCTTACTGCACGATATAAAATAGGTTAAATGCTTTAGTCTGAGCTTAGATTACACGTTATTGCTTCGGGTATGGTACACAGGTAATATCAGAGTAAGTGTTAACAAGTTTTCATTTTCCAGGTTAAAGTCCAATTGAATAGGATAAGTTGTTACTTTAAAGTACTAACATGTAGTGTCTATTATTATTTACAACTATATATATGGTTTGAAAATGTTTTTATATTTTCCATTTTCAACATTACATGCAGCTTATTATCTCACTCAAGCTCATTATAATATTAAAAATGAAAAATATAATTATGTAATTACATCATGATTACATAAATCGACACTTGTGAACGAATACCTAATAAATAGTAAACCCTTCTGGTTGCGAAAAGGGCATACATCAATGGAAATGACTAATACACATATTTCTCATTGTAGTTTAAATAAACTAATATTCTAACTGCCGAATGCAATTGTAGAGACGATATATAGATTAGGTAATTGTCCGATAAATAGATTACGTAAATATTTATTTATCTTGGTGTCAAATATAAGATCTAAGTTTTTCATAGTAACACTCACCTGATGAGGAGAAGAAACTAGTTGACGAAAGATTATATTTGCAATGATCCAATTTATTTGACTCGTTTATCTAAAGTTTAGTTATCCTTCATAACAATTTTTTTTAAAATCAGTATTCTAATGCACATTACATAGTGTCACGTAAATATCTTATGTTTTATTAATTTTCGTTTTAAGAAGAACATAGCAATTCCTTCACAATTTGCAAATTCTTTGAATTTGATTACACACAATTATTAACCATAGGCTATTTATATAACGGGCTAAAATGGGGTGAGAGGGAAATTTAGAACGTCTCTGTAGCTTATGCAAGATGTTAGGAGAAGATTGAATACAATCCACGCAAACAATTATTAACTACGCATGAACAATTTTTAACAATATATATCAACGACTTTTATATATTGTCGTATTAAACTAAGACCTTTGCTCTAACCTGTATTATTTTCACACACCTCTTTACTGAATTATTTGCCTTATTATGATTATTATTAAGTATATCATCTGTTTTCATACCTGAAGGTTGTAAAAGCATTGACCTCTTATTTAAAAATGTATAATAAATTCTATTTTTCATTTTATGCAATAATTAATTTATTTTTATTTTATTAATCGTCTTATTTATTTATTTATTTTCCATAATTTTTTATTACTAATAATAATTTAATTAGTAAGGAGTGATTATAATTTATATAATAGTAAGAATAGTAGCACACTTGAAAGTATAAATTTATAAACGTGTTATTGAAATAAGGTTAAATTTTGTCTTTTTTGGGGAGAATGCCGTAACAAGGGGGGAATAACGATTGATCCAAAGCGATTTATGACAATCGTTTATCGATTGTGTTCCAGAGTACATTAGCAAACTTGTTTTTAAGTTGTAAAGTATAACTTAGATAAATGGATTTTATTTCCACGTTACTTTGTTACACATCACTTATTTCCATGAATAGAGTAATGACTATAGTTAGTTTTTTTTAATAAATCTATATTGTGTGACTAAGCCTACTGTATTTAGTTTAAAATCACTAAATCATTCCTTCAGTGTTACGTACGTTTTTTACTGAAAGCTTCTATACCATTATTCAGATTCTTTTCAGAGACTTAATTCACAACCTTAGAATTTCTGAGACAAAATTATAAATCCGGTGTCCGTAATCCGCACCTGAAGCACTGCTCGGTATTAACCAGTAGAGAAAAGCTGTTAATCCCCACTCGGCGAGTAACCAGCTGGTATTGATTTTACCTACACAATTCGTATGTGTTCGTTCTGGTGAAACCACCGGAGCAGAGAAAGATGCTCTATCAACATTTAACTATGACAAAAATACTGTATTTAATAATATTTCCAACCAACAGTTAGTTATAGTACGTTTTGAATTGTGTGCAATTAAATAATTTACTGCAGAGGGAACAAATACAAGCACATTTTTGTGGTTCTGACTGTACTTATTTCCTATGCATATCAATCTTACTCACAATCCATGGAAAACTCTTTACGCTGTAATAAGAATTTTTTTTTGTCTAATCCTTGCAGCCTCTTTTCTAACCATATCTGCTGTCACATTTCCATTTGTTCGTTAGTAAGTTGAATAATATCAAACTTCTCCATTTACTGCTCATTTTGAAAACTTTACTATTGCGTAATGAAGTGAAAACTTTTAACTAACTGGTTGACGCGTTTCGTTTGACAATCTTTTCATTGAAGGAGCCAACTTGCTACTCAACGCGTCAACAAGTTAGTTAAAGGTTTTCCCTCAGTTACGCAATAACTACTTATGATTTATTCATTGAATGCAAGATTATTACAAGAAACAAAGTTACTATCAAATTATAGATACTATAGGGCATCAATTTAGAGTTCGTGAAGTCGTAGAAGTATGTTTGTATATTTCAAAGTTATGCAGCCAGTCTGAGTCGATGTGGTTGTCTGGAACTAAGGTAGGTTTTTGTTACTTAGAAAGAAATACATCGTAGAACACACGTATTCCAGTTACACTCTTAAAGTCATATTTCCCTGGAAGAGATATATTTCTACTAAGGTTTCGGTGCAAATATGAACTTACTCTTATCATTATGAGAGATCCTGCTTCATAGCTTCGACATGTCCAAATGTAATAAATTCGGAACCAGATTTGTTACAGGTTTTCTTTGTCGAGAAAGACAGATCAGATAATCTACATAATACAGTTTTACAATAAAAATCATTTTTTTTACCAAGAGTAAAAATGTCTTAAGACATTTACGAATTTGTGTTAAGTAAAAAATTTATTTTATACTAATCAACCATTAAAAGTTAACGAACACCAACTCACAATCAATAGTTTATTCTTGAATCGCGTTTCAATGACAACATCATCATTATCAGTGATTAGGGCTAATACATTTAAACTATTGTATAACGTTTTCCTTGAAACGCATGTGAGCGATAAATTATTCTGAGTTGATGTTCATTATTATTCAAACATTGCCCATTTATAATTGAAGATAAAGAAAGAAACAAAAAAGTTAAATAGAAATTGAAGATATAAAAATATTTTAAATAACCAATTGTTGGTAAATAAATACAAATAGCTATGCTACATTTTATTGATGGAACTAGTTATTTTTGACGGAATATTCCTTAATAAAACCTATTTCCATAGAATTATAGTAATTACGTTTGTAAAATTGTTTGTGTAAATTTAAAAATTGATTTATAATTATACAAACATTTCTGAAATTTACTAAATTTGTTCTACTACAAAAATCAACTGACATATATTTCTCACGGTAAAGGAAATATAAGTTAAAAATGAAATGAATGATGTTATATCATACAGAGAGTTTACGTAACTCAGGTGTATTTGTTGGTGTCCCGGCTTAAACCAGGGCGTAATCTGCGAGGCGTGTACCTTAAGCTTACGCGATGAATGCCAGAAGGCAATTATTCTCATGCTTTTGACAAGGCTATTTAACTGTGACGTTGGAAGCTTTCATTGTTTTTACACATCACCACCACAAAGAATGCGACTTCCATAGTACGTCTAGAAGCTATCAGGCGTATACTATGTGTTTTGATTATTTATTCAATAAATTTGTAAACTATTTTTATAGTATATTACAACAAAGAAATAATTCATTTAATTAAAAGTATACAGCAAATAATGTATATTTAAACTGCAAATAGAACCAAAGTCTCTAAAAATTAAGCGTAGTAATTTTAGAGAATCGTGATTTATTGTAATTTCCATGTTGGCCATGATTTTATTATTTCTACCTAATGTTAAAATTATGCTAAGGAGAGAACCTGGTATAAAATACGTTTTAACGTGATATATTTGAAAAAGAAATTATAAATTGTAGTAAAAAACCTTCATTTAGTAATGTATTCAAAATAATGGTTTTGTTATTTATTAAAAAAGTGTTTTTGTATGACCTAAAACAGTATTATTAATTATTGTTTTGGGGGTTTATAAGCATATTTTGACCCAAACGTATAGGTTTCCATATAAGAAGATTGACCCTATATTCTGTACAAAATGCATTTTATGTTTATACCTAATTCCTACCTATGTTAATTTAGATTTAATTATTTTATTACATTTAGATAGGGGCTACATTATTATTTTATCTGGTATTAATCTATCTTATGGAGAATTAAGCAACAATTTATGAGACGTGATATATAATTTATAATTATAATTTGGATCAGTAAAATCATTTAATATAATATGTTTTAAAACATTTTAGTAAATCATGAGAAAACATCATTTTTCACTAGAAGTCAACTATTCTAAATATAAAAAGTTGTGAAATCGATAGTAACATATTAACAAACGACGACATTTACTTCAAAATAATTTCCGTTATTTATTCGAAACAATATAGAAGAATCTCAATTATTACAAAATATATTTACTGAAATTTGTAATTTCAAACTTATTTCTATTACTAAATTTTTCTTATGGAAAACCAACATTATTCCCTTTTTTGTATCAAGAAAAGTACTAAACACATGTTTTAAGTAGTCGGTAAAATATTTGCAAAACAAGACCCCATAAAACCATTACATTAATACTGCTACTGCATAGACGTAGATGTGACCGCTAACAAGTGCTGGAAGCATCTGTTATTTCATTTCGCTTATTGGCTTTTGTGATCTCGAACAGTTATTTATTGGAAGCTCCACTCGGAACACAGGATCGTAATCCTTTAGTGGTCTGGTTAAATGAGGTGACTTATTAATCATATATTTTCAATTTCTTTTAAGAATTATTCATTAAACTATTTATTTTTAATAACAAAAGGTTTTATAAATAAAGTGTTTCTTCATAGCAAATTTCATTTTATCTTGAACAACTAACGCTAAAGGGCAGATTTGAAAATAAACAGCCCTAGTTAAAACAATAATCCCTTACAATATATTTTTAAAAGTCTTTTGAATTGCATTTGTTTTATGTATTTATTTACTCATAGATACGTTCTAGAAAAATTACTTCGTTGTTTGAAAGTGTTTCTAAGATTACAATTTAGTTTGTTTTATAAATACTACCTATAACCTAATCAATCATGAAAGGCAATATAAAATAATTTAGGAATGAAAGCCTCAAGTAATAATTACTCTTGTTTTATATGACCAGCTTCGCCAACATTTTAGCTTAAGAAAGTTATAGTTTATGAAATAGATCAATGAAGTAAAATTTCATTGCAAGAAAACTTTGCATTTACTTTGTGTCTATTTAGGTAATATTGAGCTCACTAACTTAACCCTAGAGGACTCGCGCGGGGTAATTATTCTCCCAGTGAGTTTTCAACAAAGATTATAAAACAGTTGCAAATCCTGAAATTCTTCCACCCCTTACATAATTTCTAATTGACTCTCCCTGTATCTATTTATGTCCCTACATCAGGTAGTTTGACAGTTTTTGTTCACTTATAACGGTTTGAAGTTATTGTTGCAACAGCTGAGAAAGTTTTTACCCCGCGCGAGTCCTCACGTTACAATACTGGTCCCTCTAAGTGAAGTCTTTTTCTATTTGTATTTTGCGACGTTTTTTGTAAGTGGAATTAGTTTTTATTCGTATTTTGCTAGGTTTTATAAGAGAAGTCTGTTTGTATTTGTATTTTGCGAAGTTTTTATAAGTGAAGTTTATTACTATTTGTATTTTGCGAAGTTTTTATAAGTGACGTCTATTTCTATTTGTATTTTACGAAGTTTGTATAAGGGAAGATTGATTCACATTGTGTTTTTCAACTTTTTTATCACATAAAATTATTTTCATTTTTTGCAAGATTGCTGTGAGTGAATTTTACCGTATTTTTCATATTTTGTGAGGAATTTATCGCTGAAGTTCGTTTTAATTTATAAATTTAATAATCAATGTTAAATTATCTACGTATATATTTTGTCACGGCGATAATAGAGAACGAAAATTTTATATTTATAACTTTTCAAGAGAGATAGACGCAAATGAAACTTCTTTTGAAGGAATTAAAGCATTGTTTGGGGTATTGTATATTTTTAGAGCAATGATGTCTTCGTACAAAAACTCTAAAGGTATATGGACAACAGGCAGAACTGGTTTGCATATAGTAACGTGTACAATGTCAAGACACAGGTTCTATTTTCTCTTGCAAGTATTACGTTTTGATATATATTGTGTTTGTAAACTATTCTTGTTTACAAAATATTTTGTTATCATGATTATTGTGGTATTGGGGTTCTTTTCAATATTTTTATTGTAATATATTGTACCACTGTGATCTTGATATTGTGTATGATTATTGTAACAAAAACGTTTATTTACAATGTAGGCTATAGCTTTATATTTGGCAATATTACAAACAAACATTTTAATTACAGGTGTGATTTTTTCCCTAAGAACTTAGACAAAAAACAATAAATGCTGTACTAATTGTGAGGAAAGTGTTTGTAAAGACCATTTAGTTGAAGTATGTGAAGAGTGTTTCGACGTATAAAGAAGGAAATAATATTGCATGAGTATGTTCATGTCTTTTATAGTATAACAAAAAATGTTTAAATAATTTTTTTTTATAACATTAAATATTTTACTGATAGTGACGTGAAAACTAGTTGGGGTAAAAAATTACCCCGCGCGAGCTCTGGTGTAACGGGTATTAGCGCGAGTCCACTAGGGTTAACAAACAAGGTAGAATGTACAACTCAAACTCGAAGAGTCCAACTATTATTCCCGACCTCTCAGGTAGTATTCTATTCTTACCTATTATTCCACTGTACTTTCATTTGTTGTGTTGGAGATATAGCACTTACATATCAACACTTTATCAACCGTAGAAAACCCAACTAATGTTTGGTCGCAAAGAATACAAGGTTGCCCTAAAAGATCATTGGTTTCGAATTTAGGACAATCTGTGAGATAAATAAATGAAGTAAAATTTCATTGCATGAAAACTTTGCGTTTACTTTGTGTCTATTTAGGTAATATTGAGCTTACAAACTTTAACAAGCAAGATAGAATGTACCACTCAAACACGAGGACGTCCATCCCCCCCCCAGTCCAACTATTATTCCCGACCTCTCAGGAAGTATTCTATTCTTACCTATTATTCCACTGTACTTTCATCTGTTGTGTTGGAGACATAGCACTTACATATCAACACTTTATCTACCGTAGAAAACCCAACTAATGTTTGGTCGCAAAGAATACAAGGTTGCCCTAAAAGATCATTGGTTTCGATTTTAGGAAAATCTGTGAGATAAATAAATGAAACAATAACTCTTTGAATAATCTTTTAATAATCATAGAATAAGTGAATTTTCGTTCTCCAAAATTTAATTTCTTTCATCAAGATAAATTGTATAGAGATGAGGAGAGAATAATTCATCATTAAAATAAAAGATACGGGGATGTAACGATCAACTACTACTGGCATTAAAGTTTTGGCAGAATACAGACAGTTAAAGTCAGACAATAGCGAGGGATCCATAAATTTTGTAACTTTATGAACATAGCACTAAATCTGTGTAGATAACGTAGCGTCGGATTCTCCCAGCAGCAAAACACATTCCTTGTGTAACTCAGTGTACGCCCGACTTCCAATCCATTCACAAAGGTGACTGTAGGCGAAACGTAATGGTGGCGGGATGTAATGTGTGAATAGATAGCATAAACAATGTTTTAATAATGATATAATAAAATATTGGTAAAGAGATATATCTATTTAATGAAACTTTTATTAATGTAACACAGAATATACATTCATAAAAAATACTTCGGTATGTAATATGTATCTGGATAATATTTATGTATGTATATACGTATATATATATATATATATATATATATATATATATATATATATATATTAAAACCACATAGGTTATTCAAATACAAGAAAATTTTTTTAATTTATATCCAAAGCTTTTTGTTGGTAAACAGTACCAACATCATCAGGAATGAAAATTACAATAATGTTTAGTGTAATTTTAATTAATGTAATATTATTTAATTTTAATTATTGTAATAGATTATTATAATCTTCATTCCTGATGATGTTGGTACTGTTTACCAACGAAAAGCTTTGGATATAAATTAATAAATATTCTTGTATTTGAATAACCTATGTTGTTTTAAATTATTAAACAAGAAAACGTATTATTATTATTATAATATATATATATATATATATATATATATATATATATATATATATATTTACATATATAAAAAGTTATATATTACATATTAAGTAAACACACAAGCATGCTAAAACACACAGACATTCACAAACACACACACACACACACACACACACACATATATATATATATATATATATATACACACACTCATAAAGACAAATACACACAAATACAGATTTAATATAAAAAGGTATACAAAATATAATGGATACAAACTATATGAAATAAATAGAAGGTACATAATACATTGTACTTTATATTGTTATATGCATCACTCACTCTTCTTTTTTTTGTTTATTCCCTAAATTATTGTGCCTAACTGATACATCTTTTGTAATAAAGCCCTCATTCGACTGTCTAGAGGTATATACAGTTCGGTTATATGCATGTGTGCTAAACTAAAATTAAAATATTAAACGATATAGTTGACCACTGCACCGGATAATGTTTTATAACAAAATATATCACTGATCTACATATTTCTCACATTAAACGTAAGATTGATTTTTAAAAATCCGGTGAGTTTTATTTTCCATGACAAATCGACGAGACGTTAACATAATTATTAACTCCTTTAATAGTTACCGGTAAATAAACGGTTATTTTTCTTTCACTTATCAACACACTATTTAATTCCTCTGAAAAATGTAAACATTTCTCATTACGTAATCTGATAAAAATAATTTTAAAACTAATATTTCAGTATTTAATACTTTTGAAGAAAATAATACAGTAATCTCTGTTGTAAATAACGATCCCCACGTCTAATAATTTCAACTGTATTACAGAACAGGAAAGTAACTACATTCTGACCTCTAAAGCCATTACACGTGCGGGCAAGTGTAATTTATCCTAGCCGAGTAATTGTTTTCGCAGAAGGTGTTAATGATCGTAAATTGCCTAAGTATAATGAACGAGTGCAACATTGTCGAAATTTTGGCCTGACGACCTGAGGACGGTTAATGACCACATTAGTGTTTGGTTAAATATTAAACTAAAAGTTTAACATTTCTTCCTAAGGTCTTTTTTTGTCTAGAGTCAAATAATAGTCTTAGAATGGGATTTTACTTAGTGAGTACTACTAATTTTTTATTGATCTTTTGCATTTCAGTTCTTGTGTTTCCGATAATGTGTTTCAAGTGATGTAACTGACATTAACCCTTTTAGGCTGTGCAAATTGGTGATGTTAACCCTTTTAATGATTTAAAAAGTCAGGGAATATTACCCGAGTCGACTCATAAGTAATTAATTAATATTTTATTTACACTGAATTTTTTAAATGATTTGTTGAGTCATCGCACTATTTATTTTTAGGTAGGCCTACTGATTAATGCTTGTTCCTTTATATTTTCCTCCCCTTCTATCGCAATAAGATTACTCAATTGTTTGATAATTTTAAAGAAAACCTGTTCAAACGTTCTTTATTTCTTTTTTTCCTATCACTCAATGCATTATCAATCGCATAATATACAGAAATATGTATATTATGAAGTATATTACGTAAATTTATACTTACCTTATATTACATAATCACATACGTATATATTTATATACATGTAATAATAAATATGTAAAATATATATGTATTATGTAACGTTATATATATATATATAGGTAAATAATATATCTGAATTTATATTTGAGAAATAGAGTATGTATTACTTGTATATTATACATTTTCAAAAATTTGGTTTTTAACTTAAGAATAGAATAGAGAAACATTATACTATATATTTATTAAATAGTTTTCTTTAAGCTACAATGGTTTTCCAAACACTTTCCTAATACGGGCTAGCAATCAATGACGTGTGTAAATATGCAAGCATGGAAGAGTGTTATTACTTGTATATTTTCATACATTTGCTTTTTTGAAAAAAAATTTATCAATTATTGAAACATTTTCCTAATATATAATGTAGATTTAACGTCACTGCGTAGGCTGTTAGCACTGTATATAGCGTACTTAATACCTATACAGTTTTACAATGTATTGTTGCTTGATTTGTTGTATATTTTAATTAGTTTTTTGTTAGATTAGTCAAACATAATGTTTGATTTTTGTAACTCTATCTTTAATTTTAAACTGATGTCAATATAAGGTTTTTTGGTGTATACCAATCACTGATGATGATAATATGGCTCCCAAAATGAGTTTACAAAAAACTATTCTCATATTATATTAGAACTATTAGTTTAGCGAGTAGTTACGCTAAATTTTTCCCGTATTTTTTTACTAAAAGACAGATACCTATGGTCTACAAGTAAGTAAAGATAACATAAAAAATCAGTGCTAAGACTCACCACCCTTAACGCCAGGTTAGATTGCTCTAAATCACGTCCCTGATCTTTAAATTGAAAATCGTTCCGCAGGTCTGAGCCAATACTAGTCCTTTTTATCATCTCAGTTTGATGTCTGTATAAACTGATTTGTAAGGTCAACATAGTTTTATATCTGAAACAAATTTTATTTCTATCAAACCTCAAGATCAAAAAAGAAAGTTATGAGTTATTACATAATCCGAAATTAAAATGTCATTTTGGAATTTCAATTATTTTTTAGAAACAATAAAAATAAATAAATATTGTAGTTTAATAATTTTTAAATAAAAAGAAACTAGAAGATAAAATATGTTTAGAAACAAAATATCAACAATTAGGTTGGTGGTCTGTTCGTTGGTCCTCGACCTGCTTCTATCTGTGTATCTACTTATAATGGCCGAACGACAACATTAACTTCTCTTAGTAATAAACACCTTTGCGAGTTACAAAGAAGGTTAGTACAAATAGAATACGTTATTTATTTAAATAAACAGTTTAAAACATTTCACCAACTAACAGTGTTAGCATCTTCATGAACTAACTGTAGCGCAGTTCAATGTCAGATCAAATATTTAATAGGAACGTGGAAACCCGGTTGGTAAAATGCTTTAAACAGTTAGTTTGTTCCAGTAAATATATTATTACATTTTATAACTGTTATATATATATATATATATAACAAGTAAGGATATTCAAATACCAGAATAATTTATTATTATATTCAAAACTTTCCGTTGATAAATAGTACCAAAATCATCAGGAACGAATAATATAATAATGCAAGATATAAAACATATGGTAAATTCATAAATAATAATTTACATATATATAAATATCTAAATATATCAGAAATCAGATTTATGATATACATCATATATCATAAATATACTTAACATATGTTGCATATCTTGCATTATTGTATTATTCATTCCTGATGATGTTGGTATTGTTTATCAATGAAAAGCATTGAATATAATTAATAAATAATTATTGTATTTGAATATCCTTAGTTGTTTTTTATTATAAAACAAGAAAAAAACATACTTTCTATATATATAAAATATAATATAATATATATATATATATATATATATATATATATATAAATATATATATATATATATATATATATATATATATATAAATAAATAAATATATATATATATATATATATATATATATATATATATATATATATATTAAATAACAATTCTGGAAAACAAGGTGTTTGTTTTGAATATTTATTGATGTATTTAAAGCAAATTATCAATCATATTTTATAGAAGGACTAGAGTAAATATATATATTTTTTTAAAAATTGTGTGCAAGTAAGAAAACTATTTATTGCAACAATCATTGTAATAAACTATTATATCATACTACTATATCTATTAACAATTAACGTTAAATAGAACGGATACTATCTGAGCTTCAAGTTGAATAATACGTACAGTATTTACTCTAAACATAAATAAATTATTATTGACAAATAATGTAATATAATGAAAAAATATTTGTACATTTAAAATAACTTCTATTTATTTAAATAATTGAAGGGAAATTAGTCTGATTTCATATATTTAAATAAAATCATATGGAAAATAGTAAAATGTTTTGAACTAGTTATACTTTTATCTCCTTTTTTATAAAAAATCAATTGCTTATTAAATACGGTTTAATATAAAAATTGTTACGTGTTATCCAATTATTGAATACATAGATTTAGAGTAAAACCATTGCTACTGTAATAGGGGTGGTACGAGAAATTTTCTGAACTCTTTATCTGTGAACTGTGTATAGGAAAATGTAATGAGACTATGATTCATTACAATGAGATATGTAATTGACTCATGATAGATTGAAAGCACATCTTATTTGCTTTGACTAAGAACTATGATCTTCCAGGATAATGAAACCACAGTACTTAGGCCTATCATCAGCCTCATAAAATAAAACTATTGCTAACAAAAAAATTCACCAAATATTTTAAATGTAAACAAAATAAGGTTTCGACCTAAACAATGAACTTATTCTTTAGGATATTAGATAAGCTGCAATGTGAAAAAAAACATATTTATTAGGATTAAAAAGTTAGAAACCCGTTCCATAACAAGTAATTATTTAAAACAAAAAACAGGTATTATTTTCTGTTAAAAACGACAGGATCGATTGAAATCAAACAATAAATGTCTGGGTAAAAATAGGGTAACTTTATAATTTACTTTATTTCTCATTTCATAGTAAAATATTATTTATGTTGCATTGCAAATTTAAAAACTTCAACTGTCTGTATTACTGAAACATAGGCGCTAATAAACTATTAACTATTAAACATTTAGGTAAAGAGTTTCAGGGTTTTGCCTACACCCTGGAGGGTTGCAGTTATAGTAAGTAAGTATTAAAAACTCCATTAGTAAACACAAAGTAAAACTGCTACTCCTTTTATAAATAAACAATGGACATTTTCCTCTTGTTTGTGATGTAATGCAAAATAGCAGAATAGGAGAAAATCGTATTAAAACAATAATATTACCAAGACAAGCATTGTCAGAACTGAATATGATACGCTACACGAATTTTTAAATTATAATATACTTCTAATCTGTCGAAAATCGTATTGTTTAAGCCGTTGACTATACAAACCTCTTGATAATATTTATAGCCTATTTTAACATATTTTAATATCTTAAAATTGGCAAAGAGCTTCAAACATATGTATTTTTTATAATTATTCTACTTTTAAAATATATGTATATTAATAAATAAATATTGGATTTCATTCCGCAAACAATAATGTTCATAAAATTATTCTTTTGAAGGTTTCATTATTATTTGGAGCATTGTTTTACCTTTTGACTGTTAATGAGTAGGTTGATATAGTTAATATATTAAATTAATTTCACTTTTCGAGCCACAAATTTTATACATATAATAGTTTTTTTAAAAGTATAAACAATAAATTAATAATTTTTTAATACCAAAACGTCATCTAGAAATCTCAAGATGTAATGTTGGAAAACATAGCAACTTGAAAAAAGATCATACAAGTACCTTTTTAAAAGGCTATTTGTAAAATAACGTATAGTAGCCTAAAGTATATATAAAATAAAGTTGTTTATGTGAAAAACGTGGTTAACATAAACATATTAAATATTGTTTTACATGAATGGAACTTGATAGATATTTAATGAATGCCTACAATGATTAGGCATTTATAATGTTAAATCATTGAGCAGATATAGGTTAGTGTTACACAATGAGTACATTACGAGAAATTAATATTTGTATGTCAGAGTGTTAATTACTCAAGGCTACTGACACATCTAGGGCGTAATGGAATCTGTGAAGTGTTTGCTCTAAAAGTTAAATGGTAGAGAAGTTAACGTGTAAATATATTGAAATGTTTTACTGCTGCAGATATTTTAGTTTTAAGAGAGATAGAGGGAAAGAGAGAGAGCGGAAAAGAGAGAGATATGTTTAAATAATTTATATTATATGAATACAGATTTTTCCCACCCAAGAATGATAAAATAAAATATTTTGTTATTTTCCAAACCTAGAGTTAGTAAGTGCCGTTATAGCTAATGTGTTCGCAAATGATATAGGAAAGATATCTATACCTTTAAAAACTTTGAAATTAATGTCATATTTGTTGGATTTTAAATGCTACAGATTTGTACGTTTTTCGAAGCCTAAAATCCAATATTTTCTATTTTACGGCAGAGAATGAATGTTTTAAAGTGAAAATTAATTACAAGCATGAATAAATTACATGTTTTTAAAGAATATCTATAAAATAAAATGATGGAATATATGTTAATAAATGTTATATATGAATCATGTTGTTCAATATTTAAAAATAATGTTAATAATAAATAATATTTATTATATTAAACAGACGTTTATATATTCACCAATATCAAGTGAAATTTTTTTTGTAATCACAAGAAACTTTACCTATTTGTACCGTAATATATAATATTTACGATTTTATCAGCATAAAAAAAGTTGATATTAATGTTTATAGTAGGTCTACAAAGCGATTAAAAAAGTCTGTAAGGAGTACAATCGGAAACTTCTAAAATAAATGCAGTAGTCTCAAGTACTCTGAAGTTGTGTTGCCTAAGCATCTAAAATCTCTCCTCATTATGTAAATTGAACCATATATCAATGATTTCATTTAGTTTGAGCCAGGTCACTTATACATGTCTTTAAGTTGTCTTATAGAAGCGTATAATTTATACAGAATGATTAATCTGTCGGGAATTGTATGGTGAACAATGGAAGGCTATATTTCATTTCATTCTTCAAAACAATGGAAATTATGGCTGTTGTGAGTAGACTGCAATTATTTTTATAATTTAAAATATTTATAAATCTGGTTTCCTTCAATAACACAGTTGTTTATTGATTTGTTCGGTTTCATCGTATAGGGGCTATAGTAGATTACAACCTTAAAATTATGTTTTATTGTCAATTTACAAGATTGTGAGATCTTACTATTGTAGAGTCAAATGAATTTCCATCTATCGTGGCAAAGAATTTATAAACATTAACGTAACGTTTACTCTTGGTTTCTGTAGGAGAGTTTAAGGTGTTAATAAATTTAAGTAAGGGACAGAAATGGAGCTGTATTAATATATTAAGATGTTAAAGGTACATCTAAAAAACTAATCATTATAATAAGCTATCTTTGAGATACATATTATACAATTTGTGTTTAGAGGCGAACCTTTGGTTGATCGTTTAGATTACGCAGGGGGAACCACGAGCAGGCGATCAACATCACCCCCCCCCCAAAGCACAACATCGTCGATTCAGAAGCGAATATCCGTAACCTATCCCGCAATACAGATACAGACTGCAAAAGGCAATGGAGACAAGAAAAGCCCTGGAACAACTGGCGAATGGGGGTTGGCTTATAGCTTTACAATGGATTCCAAGCCATGTTGGTATCTATGGAAATGAGAGGGCAGACTTTCTGGCCACATCCATGGCACAACCCATTTGCATGCCTTCGCTGCAAAGCACGAAAGCCCTCATCATTGCAACTATTGACCGGGTCAGCAAACTGCACCTCACACAGCAATCAGCAGGAAGAAAATGGGAAAACCTAGTCAGCACAGAACCCATCGACCACAGACTTCCACGAGCTGTAGGCGTTGCCAAGTTCAGAATGCAAACCGGCCATGACTACCTGGCCGCCCATCACCCAACACCGGAATCCCCTCTGTGTGGACACGATACGATGGATGCGGATCATCTGATGAAGTGCAGAGTGCTCGACCATTCCGGAAATGATGATGACCCACTGGTTCGACTATACTGGTCAGCGCGTCAATAAATGGCTCAACAGCCAAAGGTCGGCGTTGGCTAGTAAGTAAGTATATTATATAATTTGTATTAAACATGTACTTAAATGATAGCAATAAGCCCTACTTCCTTTATTAATAGGGTCATGTATTTCTTTCGTCCCTTAAAAATGCATAGTTTTTAAAGTAAGAAGTCATATTGAAATGGGTTTTATTGTGCATAATGATTGCCGAAACTTCAGTGTTTTTATTGCCGAACTCATAACTCCAGCAATTGTAACATATGAACAATTTACCGAAACAAACTTTTTCCTTTTTAGTAAGCTGTCATTGTCGTTGCCTTAAGAAGGTACTACTCCCTAGTCGTTAGTTACTCAATTAAAAAACCGAAGGTTTTTAAAGTAAAAAACCGTAGGTTTTAAAGTTAAACCTGTTTTGGTTTCACGCCAAATATAACAATTGCGTAAAGGAAAAATCAAATTTCATCTTTATTTATTTATTTTTTTGTTCTTACCTAAAATATCTTGTGGCTCACTAAAGAATCTAAATAATAATATTCATAATAACAGCTATTTGAGGGATTTAGTTTCAATAACCTAGTTTATATCTACTTTATGGCGAAGGTCATCCACCAGAAATGGTTGTTGTTGGAAGCATTTTAGGTGGTCAGAAATAAACATGCCCCTTCTTTATTTTTCATATTTCTTTCATACCCCAAACATTTCAATATTATTATTAACATTTTAAATAAGTTGTGAATTCTAAATTTCGAAAAAAATAATAAGTATTGTATATTATTATTAAATTCAAGTTTACGCATGGTTAAATACATTAAATATTTTATAGTCTTACACCTATTATTAATTGTAAAGTACATAGCAAAAGTTTCAGGTGTTAAGAAGGAACACAAACGATGTTCAGGAACGTTTTTTTTTATCATTTTGTTAATGTTTATAAAAGTATTCTTTCATGCTTCAAATATTCAGGTCTCGATATTTAACTTAATAATGTACATTTTATATGGCTGCTAGGATATTCCTTCTTAAAATATTGAATTTAAACCTGGTATACGTTCTTTGTGTATTATTTCGTATATCCACATACACAAATTTATACACACATTGAGTGTCATGATGCGGAATAAATATTTATATTAAAAACATTTCCAATACTTTTTGGGATTAATGTATCCCAAATGTTGAAACACTTGACATAATTATTTTACGCAAAGTTTAGAAACAAATAAAAACAATAAACAAACAATGTAAAAGAAATAATAGTCAAATCTTGAGGTTTTGTTCAAATTACACTTTTTTGTTATGACGACAAAAAAACCACTACTTACTGATTTATTCAGCAAAGTATAACTTTGCAACTGGCTGAATAAATCAGTAAGTAATGGTTTTTTCAAGTGTAATAACAGGTAAAATGAATTTTAATGCATTCCCTTGACAAAGTGCTTTTTAAAACCAGTCAGCATATAGTCAGATACAAACAACTTTATAATTTTGTTTTAACTAAAGGCATTGTGGGAATGGATATTTTTTAGTATTGAACAAATGCTCGTATAATAACCTGATATAGTAAAAGATTTTATTTTTGAAGTGAAACCTTCTATAACGACGACTACAAAAACGTATTGGATGGACAGAAACACACAATTCCGTATAAATTTCATCAGGTTACGCTATGCGTCAATTCAAACTGAAATAAATTATAACATATAATATAATGCATCCTCTGATTATTGTGTTACAGATTATGTTTTAGAACAGCCTATTTTACACGTAGGTTATGTTACATTATTTGAACATGGTTAAGGAAAAAATTATCATTTAATAGTTTTGATTAGTTATTAAATATAATTTATTTAAATTTTGATAAATCACTACACCAATAATTGAATATACCAATAACAATAATAATTTGTTTATTTTTAATTCAGTTTTTGAAATGAAAACAATCTTTACTTTAATAGAAATTACTTCAATTGAAATTGTTAAAAACATTTGTGTTCAGTAAACGTCTAATAAATATTTTTTGTTACCTACAATGCTTTATTAATTACTAAAACAAACGTTAGACTTTATTAAATACATTCCTCAAGTAAATATATTTCTCCTACTCTTCCTTGGTTCTGCGTAACAATACAATAGCTTCTGACTAGGTTAATATTTTTATTCAATGTCTGTTAATTACTATTATTTTTTTAAAATAGGTGATGACAGATCACAGACAATTTTGCTTTTTTAAAACACTCAACGTTTCCAATTTTTTCCCGAAATTCCTTTTTAAGAGCTCAATTTTAATTAAACCATTATACAACATAACTTACTATTTATAAAATACTTAACATTATGTAAAACATAATCACATAAAGGTCTGTTTTATTGTGATAGAAAAAATTTTATTTGTAATTGGATATTTATTAAGAGTTTTTTTATAATTTGTTGATTTTTATTATGTTTTATATAATGTATTATATTTTATAAATAGTAAGTTATGTTGTAGAATTGTTTAAATATAATTGAACTCTTGAAAAAGAATTTCGAAATGAAATTCGACACGTTGAGTGTTTTAAAAAAGAAAATTGTCTGTGTAAAAAAAAATTCTAACTAGGTCTCAGTATATCTTACTTTAACTCAGAATTGTATGACTTCAGTGCTAAACATATACCTAATACTTGTATTTAATAATGTTTTATATCTCATAAACATAAATATAAAAATAAATATTATTTAATTATTTATTTTCATGTAAATAAAATGTTAAAATAACATTCATATACTTTTGTATTTTTTTACATTATTATATTTATTTGTTAAACGTTTAATGTGCTGATACAGGTTATTTACAAGTAAAAATTATTAGGTGTTTGAAAGGTTTATGTATATACAAACTAAAGATAAAAAAAGGCAATGTTACAGACGTTTTTATTGAAGACATCTTGTATTAGCCTGAACAAAATTAACCTTCATTGGGAAATGACCAATAAAAAAATGGCATATTCCATTCCTTTATCAAGCAATAAGCTTGTACTTTAAAATTTCTAATATAGACCCAAAATATGTTTGAATTTTATCATGAATATATGTAATAAAATCGTTGTTTTCACTAGATTTACTTATTGCACATTTTATGCCTTATTAAATGCATAAAACGTCTTTAGAATACTTTTTAATTTAAATAGAAAACATTTAATCCATTAAGTTCCTAAAAATAAAACATATATTTTGATATTGAGATGCAATTTTGTTTTTTAATGATTTCATTAATCTAATTATATATATCCAACACTCACGATGGGTAAATACTTAAACTACACAATTAAATCAATATATTTATGTTTTACAATTATCAATCGTTTTATAAATGTATTAAATTCCTTTCAAAACACAAAAAATTACAAATTAAATAACCTTAAATGATTAGAGCTTTAGTTTTTTGAATATTTTTATGAACAAAAATACTCAACTAAAATTAAATAGTATGATGCAATAATGAAATTTATTATAAATAAAATATATTTCCGATTCATTGCTATAAATGTATAAGTTACGCTTGCAATACATGAAACAGTTTTATACACGGAAAGGCAGGTTAGAAAGCGAATACAATGGTTCGGCAATGAATACAAATGAAGGGCCTCGTGTTGTTATTGAAGGAGGTGTGTATGGTTATTTTATACGCCAAGCAGCCGAATCAACTGTGTTTGTTATTTATACATGTTTGTATTTGTTTCCAGTCTACAACAGAATACCTGAACAATATAAAATGTTTTTCCTTATTTTACATTATATACCTTTATTGATCGTTGGCCTATAAGTCACTTGTATTTTCACCGTAAGGTCGTTACATTAAAGAAAAAAATTATAAAAATGCGGAATTAAATGGAATTTCTAAACATGCTAACATTAGTTATATGCAAAGTAAAAATAAAAATTATATCTCTAGTTAGCAGATGAGAGTGTTATTTCATATTATTTAATTAATTCAAAAAGCAGAGCATTTCTGTAGATTTAATTATTGGCCAGTTAAATTAGTTCTTGCAAATTTAAAGGACAGATATAATACTGATGATGAATTAAAACTTGACTATATTGAGGTTGGTAAGGTAAACCAAATTACATTTAGAAATGAAGTAACTATACTAAAGCTATTTATTGAGAGATTCACAATACAAACACACACCCACACTCTCTCTCTCACACACACACACACTGCAACGTCCCTTCCCTTTATATTGATATCCCTTTCTTGCAGAATACAAAAATTTTGTTGTTTAAAAATTTTATTTATAAACAAACCAAACATCTGCCAATCACCCCGCTTGTTAAACCGTGCTAAAATCCCTGAGTTACGTGTATATTTCCCGCTCATAGGGCCATGCCCAAAACAAGCCTATTCCCGCTGACTACTATTTAAAATAAGAATAAACTCCCCAAAATTGGTTTATCAATTATGTAGGGTCTAGATATAGTCACACATGTCATTTCAATAGTCAGCTGGAAAGAAACACTTTTAAAATAATACACAAAATATTCACAGAGTTTTACCACCTGATGATGATCTGCAGAGACAGCAAGGGAACGTGCAAAATATGATCCTGTTTAAATTACCTATTTTAAAAGGCTCCTGTGTCCTTTTAAACACAATCTGCCAGTAGATAAATCTCTGGACTTTTATACAAAAAACCAACTAATCTTTAGGCTAGCTCAATGAAGTTAGTTGAGAGAAACTCTTAAAAAACTTTAGGTTTTAACTATTATCATTTAATGAAATTTAATTAAACTTGTTTACTGATTTAATAATCATTTTCATATTAGTTGGAAAAAGCTAAACAGTTTTCATTGATTATTCGACACAGGATGAAATGCAAATACTGTTGATTTTTATAACATATTTAATTTTATTTATTTAAATAAAAAAAAAATTTATCCTTTCAAATAAAACACTATTATATTGACAAAACAATTCACTAAATAACTTGTTGTTCTCCATATTTTAAAATCTTTTAATTTCCATATATATCAATTACATTTACATAATCATAAAATTATTTCTCAAATTAGACATAATAAAAATTTATCTTCTATATTAAATTGGTAAATTCATATTTATGACACATAATTATTAAATTTATAATATTCAAAAAATTCTTATTTCCTTGAAAATAAATGGCTCATGGCCAAAAACCCCTTTGTTAGTTTCATATTTATCATTTGAAATATTCTGATCACATAAATTCATTTTATTAAGCATAAAATTTATTTAATTTTTATAAAGAGTGAAGTAATTGTTTAAGCTTGAATATTTGTTTGAATTTAATAAAATTAACTGACTAAATTTGACGTAATTGGTATCGAATAGAGAAAATGACTTGCCAAAGATGTTCCTGCCGGTCCTAGAGTCCCTCGTCTGGATTCCCTGGTACTTGGACATCAGAAGTCGCCATCCCTGGTTCGTCGGTGGTGGTTTTTCTCCATTCCCGCGTCCTGGAGGCTGAGTCTGGAGCCTTAATCCCTTGATAGTCCTAGACGTCGGAAGCGTTGAGGTTTGGTCCATCTGGCCTGATGGCGGTCCTACTCGCGGTCCAGCATAGCGTTCCGCGGCACCTCGTGTTAAAAGTTTATTTCAGACTGTCTAAGGTCTTAGAGACCTAGTATATATAGCGGTGAATTTAACCTACCTCACCCCGCCTGCAATACTTGCTATCTTTGGATTTATTCCTTGTACAGGCAAGTCGGGCAACGAATCTGTTTTAGCTTGCAGAGTTTGATTATCTTTTTTGAAACACTGAAAAATGTCTATTTTATTAAAACTGCTGTAACTTTTTTTGTTTTTTAAGTTTTCAAATTTTGTTTTCACTAATGTTTATTCTAGCTTATTCTGGTTCTTTTAAAATGTCGATGAAAGCTCTACGTGGTTTGGTTCTTAAGATAGCTTTTTTAAGCACTTAGAAAATTTTCGCCTCACTCCTGACGGTCAAATTTAGCTAGTTATTACAAATTTATTCTTTAATACTTTTTAATTTAGCTTAATTATTCTATTTATGGTTTTATTTAATTCTTCACTCTTTATTATTTTTATAACTCAAAACTTGATTAATTTAAAAATCAACTTTATTAATTAAAAACAGGAAATTATTTATTTCCTATTTGTCACGGTATGTCAGACCGTTACAACACACACACACACACACACACACACACACACACACTGTAACGGTCCATCCCAACTACCTAACGCCTGCACCCCTTTTGCCAAGCGCGCCGCCAGCTCTAGTTAAGTTCCCTTAGCTACCCAATCTTTTTATTTGGCTTTGGTATTTTAAACCCAATCTAAAAAAACTACAGATATTTAAAAAAGAAAATTATGATTTTTTTCATTATAAACTTTGTAATTTTCTATGTAAACAAAAAAGTTTTTTTATATCACCTTTTCTTACTTGCATTCTTTTCTAAAATTTACTCAAATTTTAAATTTAATTTAAAATTAAAATGACACCTTTCTTTGTTAATATTTAAAACTCAAAATGTATTACTTAATGGTTTATTTAATTAAAAACCTCTAATTTAATTTGCAAAAATTCTACTTCACATTTCTGTACTAGACTTTACTTTGTTTTCCAAAACTTCATTTTAATTTAACCTACATACACAACCCTTTTATTGTACTTTGGTATCTTAAACCAAATATAAAAAATAACAGACGTTTTAAGAACCCAGATTCATTCTTCCAAAAATTTTGAAATTTTACAACTAATTTTAAACCCACATTTAAACAATTTAAATTTCTCACAGTCTTTATCTCTAATATAGCTTATTTCTATACCTGAATTTTATTTAAACATGTTTTATGATCTAAATTTACTTCACCCGATACACATATCCTTTTTACAAACTTTTACTTTCTTATTTTAAATCAGTTCTGTCAAAACCCAACATAATTTACTTGGCAATTTTTGTAATAAAAAAGTCATTGTCATTTGTGTAATGCTTTTTCCATTTTAAAATCTGTATACAAATCTTAAATAGTTTTAGAAAATAAATATTTTCTTTCCTGGTTAACCTCTACTCTTAATAAGTTACTTTATAAAACAGCTATGTTTCAATAAAACATTATTATAAAGTTATAATCAATTCGAACTTATTTGACCAAAATTTTAAAGGGTCTTTTTTCTACTAATTATTTATTCGCAATTAACTACTGTACAATAACTTTAAAATTTTTTATTTAATGATATTATGTTCAAAACTGTCTTTTACAATATTTTAAACATGCAAAAATTTATTTCCAAATGTTTTGGTTTGTGCCTTTTAATATACAAAGGAATAATAGTTCGCCATTTTAGTTTGAGGTACCTAATACGAACTAAGGCTAGACCCTCTACCTTCATTCTGAAATATAACCACTATTCCAAAACGCATTTCTATCTTTTGCAAATTTTATTTAAATTTAAACCTTAAAATTTCAAAGTTCCCCAATTATTCAAAATGAAATTTTTCATTCATTTGAGATAGAGAAGCTAAAATCTGACATTTCCGGAGTTACGTTCTTCCTAGTCCGTCGTTGGCTTGATGTCATCTCTCCTCTCCTTTGTGGGTGGCCATCTTGGATGATGGACTCGTCCAAAACAGGCGTCACTTCGGCTTCATTGTTCCCATGTTGTCGTCTAACCGAAACAAAACAATAAGCTTTTTCGCGAGAAACTATACATCTTTATTTATATTTTGAATTTTAACTCCTGGATCTTGCCCTTGAATACTCCTTTAAAACTTTGTCTCCAAATTTTCCAAATTAATTTTACTCTTGGTTTTGATCTACAATGTGTTTTATGTTACACTGAACAAATTTAATTTTATACTTTAATTTAGTTAATTTTAACTCTTAATTGTTTATACAATCCAATTTTAGTTATTTTTTAAAATATTATCAGTGATTAACTAAAACTTTTATTCGACCTACTTTTCTGCAAAAAAGTGTCTCGGAACGCTACGACATTGCTGTTAAACGACAAAAACCACTTTTGAAGAGTCCCTCCCTCAAAGGGTATTAAACCTCAAGACACATCATCTCAGCGGCATCACTCTCGCTCTTAGCCCTGCATTTTTTCAATTAACTTATAGGTCTGAAACACTGTAAGAGTTGTCCAAAACGGAGCGCACTCGCACACGACCGCTCTCTTTGATGTCCCGAGTAACGCTAACCAAACTTTGTTAGTATTTCTTTGCATTGTCTTCCCCGCCGCTCGTTCTATCCCATCATCAGTTTACAAACTCTCTAACGCTGAATTGTTTGTATTTCGTCATTTCCTGTGTATTATATCCATATATATATATATATATATATATACATATATATATATATATATATATATATATATACTTTTTTCGATTTTTGCACAAATTACTTAATTCTCCTTTAACTCTTTCTGTAGGCATGTTTTCGTGTTTTTGCTCTAGGCAATTTCGTCTTCTTTTTCTTTTATGCGTCCTCTGGATTGTCGATGGTCTTTCTAGGAGAATTTTAACCGCTTTATCCCTCATTCAAATATGTATTTAACCTTTTCTCGCGAATAGGTTAGTTTCTATGCTCAAAACTCGTTAAATTAAAATTACATTATCCCTAAGGCATTTTTATCTTGTTTCGCTATATTGACTGCAAAACTTTTTAAAATTTATGAAAATTGCACTTGTAACGGAAAAATGTGGCATTTTAGTCCGTTGCTATACACACACACACACACACACACACACACACACGCGCGCGCCCCCCCCCACACACACACACACACACACACACACACACACACACACACACACATACACACACACACACACACACACACACACACACACACACATAAATCTGCCATCATCAGTTCATTGAATAGGCAATATCTCATTTCTGCCACTATATTTTTATCTCGCGAGATCTTGTTGAATGAGATTTTTCATTCTGTAAAAACAGAGAACTGAAAACAGTGTTTTAACAATAATAATAAGAAATTCTGTTTTACTCTTTATAAATATCAAATCACTAATCCATTCCGGCTTAGAAGCAATAATATTAATCGCAAATGGTTTTAGTAGTTACTAAATTTTATGTTTATAAGAAGAATATCATTGTACGTAGGGAAGTATTTTCTGTCATTTACAATTTTATTCAAAATATAATTCTTCAAATACTTAATTATTACAATGTAAATCTTTTACACACAATTACACAAATCACGTAATATATACTTTTAGTAGCCCAGGACTCAATATATATTCTTGACAATAAGGGCTTCTAATTTATTGAAGAGTTAAAAAAAAAGAAAAGGAGGAGAATATTAATGACTTTTATTTGAAGTTCCATTTGTTGTAGTGTAGCTACTTGAGATTCAGTCAAGTTATTGTATAATGGAGTGTGTACCGGCATTCATACGTCGAAGTAATTTGATACAAAATCAACATATTAAAAAACAAAAAAATATTAGCAATGGACTTTTTAATTGCAAAATAAATTAAATATCCTGTAATGTGTAAGGCTTAGCGACGCAGTCATTTTGCCATATTCAATAATACAAAAATATATAAAGTTAGGTTAGTCAGCGGTCAAAATACATTTCAGATGGAATCTTCAGGAACGGATTGTATGTGCTGCGTAGTATTTATTGGCAACAACCTAATGCAAGTTCAGATTACAAATGAACGAAGTATGTAATCACATTTTGTAGCTTAGCTTTAAATCATATTCATGAAAAATCAAAAGCAACATCCCGCCGTCAGACTAGAAGTACACACCAACATAAACAAACTTGTTTAATCGAAGAATTAAACGAACAAACAGATTACAAACACATTTATAGAACAATTAGCTATAACAAAGTTTAAAATCTGTGTCAATAAACACAGTAATACAACATTTTGACAAAACTAACTAAAAAGAAATTCTTTTTTGTTTGATAGCAATGTTAGCCATGTTTGAAATTAAAAACATACACTGCAAATTTCCACAGTTGTTGGCGAACACCCAACTTACATGAATATGTATCGGCTGTTTTCCTATAAATCATATGTTTTTATTATTTTCCATGTAATATTTACACTAAAATTCTCAAGTTATTTATATACAAATAATACATTGTTAGTAATTCATATTGATATTTATATTGTAGGCCTACGTATACTATCAAAACTGTAGGAATTCAGGTAAGAGATATTTTCCCATCAAACAATCTAAACTAATAAATTATGTACTCTAAAAGAATTATTATCAAGAAAAATCTAATTCAGGTTTGTTCTCAACCAAACATCATTTAAATATGTCTTACTGCTGACTCGGTTTGTATAGTTTATAAGTACAAAATAGGAGTCGTTGTTGTCATTAACATTTTTATAAATACCGTATAAAATTCTAAAACAAATAAAGCCTCATTAGTAAATTGTTGTATTACTTTTTCCGGTTTTAAACATTAAGAATACATAATTTAAATACATTATATAACATTTGTGCTATTAGATGTGATTTTTAAAAAATAAATATTAGAATAATATGAATCACGCTTGGTAAACATGTGAAAATTGATTTTCCACTAACAAAAGCCTTATCGTATATCGTGTGAAATATATTGAAGCAGTATCATTTATCTCGTGTATTATAGATCACGTCCATACATCATCTAAGGGGAACAAAAATTGCCATACATATTATATCT
Organism: Prosapia bicincta; assembly: GCA_036971475.1. NCBI lineage: Eukaryota > Metazoa > Arthropoda > Insecta > Hemiptera > Cercopidae > Prosapia > Prosapia bicincta. The sequence continues at coordinate 51,581,735 of JBAIZL010000002.1, forward strand.
ATAAGGTAAATAAAAGAGAGAATACCACATAGTAACATAAATGTTATATATTAAAGTTATTCTACTAGATTAAAAGTGTCTTTATTCATTTATTGCTTAATTTACTAAATGGGTCTTTATTTGTTTAGGACTTTATTATTATTATAGTACATTTAAAATGCAGTGTTATTTTAAAGTATTTTTTAGTTTACCGTAAAAGTATTAAGAAAAAACCTTTATCCACTTGTAACTTGTACTGAGACAGCGGATGAATTACGTACTATGAGGAAGGCGACATCGTCGTCGAAACTAGCCTGGTTGTTTTATGAACTAGTATGTTTATTTTTATTAAACTAATGTGTGGTGAGATTTATTGTTCACCATTTTAATTTTTACCGTTGGGATAATCAGTCTACATAAAAATAATACACATGTATACATTCAAATTAACAAAAAAAAAAAAAATAATATTAAATGAAAAAAAAACATGGCAAAATCTTACTTGCGCTCTAAAACACAGGAACGAAAGTTCCAAGACCCGAAAGACGAAAAATAAACCTACGTTTGAACTAATTTTTCAATACAAAATACAGATACTTTGAAAAAAGTTTAGGAGGTCTTAACTCTTGTAATGATTTTATTTGCACAGATATTTCGATTATAATATATATATATATATATATATATATATAAATATATATATATATATATATATATATATATATATATATATATATATATTTAATAAATTTAAAATATTTCAAACACAAGAATATTTTTAATGAATATATTTATTCAAAGCTTTTCGCCGATAAAAAAGTATCAGCATCTTCAGGAAAAATAATTATCTAATAAAATACTTTTACAAAATTGTAAAAGTATTTTATTAGATAATTATTTTTCCTGAAGATGCTGATACTTTTTTATCGGCGAAAAGCTTTGAATAAATATATTCATTAAAAGTATTCTTGTGTTTGAAATATTTTAAATTTATTAACTATATATACAAGAAAACATATCACCATATTTAATATATATATATATATATATATATATTGACGATAATATAATAATATTTTGACTATAATTTTATTTTAATTGACAATCTGTAGAACACATATAAAAAAATTTGGCTTATTGCACAAATAATAATGTGCAAAGCAAGACATAATCTACAGATGACTTGTTCAATAAGAAATCAGGAACACAGCTGCATTTTTTGTAAGTTTAAAATTGATTTACTTTTATTGCAAAGTAGAAACAACAAGCAATTTTAACGACTGAACATCGTAACATTTAAAAATATTTGGGAAAGTTATAAAACTTTTTAAATAAATATATTTTATTCATGGATGAAACTAAAAGTCTGTGATGTCAGCTTATCATTGTTATAGATTGCACTTAAAAAATGCTGCATCAAAATATTTTTAATCTTTAGTTGCTGTCAACTATCTATAGAGTGTTAATTGTAGTTTTGGCAATGTATCTATATATTGAGAGATATGAAAGACAAGTCATAACGAGGAATCTAGATCAACGGAACTGATAATCAACATGTCCTTTCAACAAGCCTCTAGTAAATACACAGTTATATGTCAAGCAAGAAACATCAAAGCAGGTACGTTCCACAATATATTTACCAGTTAATGTCAACAATCAGTGTAACTAAAAAGAAATTAAATATTAATAATGAGTAAATAAGCAAGAAAAACATTTTCGAAAACGAAATATAAACAAGATCAAACCTTAGCATAAATATCACAGCTAGAATGGTCAAATTAACTATTTCTTTTCCATCCTCTATATAATTGTGAGAAGGGACCCATAAAGTGAAAAACGAATATAGGACTTTGATATTTGCATATGCAGACAGATTTCAAGTACGTGCAAATTTCAAGTAGGTTACACTGTCCCTTGAATAAACAAAAGGAACAGCTCTCCTGAGTGATACAGATTTGCTCGAGTTTAACGTTTTAGAGCAATAGCATGAAGATAGTTGTTTTGGTGAAGTGCTCAGGCTATTTCTATCCCATTCGTCCTGTGGCTCACAGTACAGGTTAGTCATTCATTGCTCCTGACACTGGGTTAAAATTCCCACTCTTCAGGTGGTCACCATTCATAACAGACCCAGCTTCCGTAAATGATATGCATAACGAAAGATGCTTTGAGCTATAATTTATACAAATGTGGCTTACTAAAATTATGGCATAACCATTTGAATGTAACAACCGTCGGGCGCAGGGAAAATACCGAATGCGCCACCTTTTTTAAAACCAAACATAATATAATCCAAAACATTTAGCTATATCTAATTCTTATATAGCTATATTGGAGTTTATCAGCCTATAACTTACATAGAAAATAATAAAGACTGACATAATAAAGGAGTAAGTCTTGATAGTCATATTATATTCTTATTTAATAAACTTAAATAAAGTTAATCCTATATAATTAGGATTGTTGTAAATATGAATCACTATTTTCAATTTGCAACATTTTAAATATATTTTTAATATTTGTGGCTTTAGAACACACACTGGCGCTCATACAAAACTTAGGCCAAAACAGAAATTTATTTTTAAAATAAATATATCGATGCGAAAATTATTCTATGTTTCTCCCTTTATTACAGGCTATGCGCCTTTTATTATTTATGCCCTTACAACTACAGTTTATTTTTATATGTTATTTCTAATATTCTAAGACTTCAAAATTTGAGCCTTTGTATAAGAAAGGTTGAGATACAAATTTATCGAAAACTACGATTTAACATTGAAGAAGGTGGTTTTATTTACGTCTAAAACTTGTAAAGTAATTCTGGAAGGGGTGTAAAGGAAAATATTCTGAGTAGGATTTACAACCCCTTGTTAAGTTTACTAATTGGAAAGTGTAATGAATTCTGACGTCCATTATCTACTTTGGGAAGTTTCCGGCTGTATTAGAAATAATGTCATAAGGTTTAGTTTTTGATGTTTAATAAAGTCACATTTTATTTTAGCATCATTTTAGGTTCTTGAACATGATAATAAAAACGTAATGTTTTTAAGACTATACATAATTTTGTGCCACGAGTCAAATTGTATTGAATTAAATACTAGTAAATTACTAGTTAATTTATAAAACCTTTCAAATAATGTTTAACAGAAGTCACGTTTTTGCATTAAAAGATGTTACAATAAAAATAAATAAAATAAACTATTAACAATATTATTGATAAATATCAATCAGGAGTTAATTTCAATCGAATGAAAATGGAAAAATTACATAATTTGGATACAAATTAATTAAGATACACAATAAATGGTGGATTTAACATATTTAACATAATTTATTATATATTAATAATATTATATATTTAATATATATATTAATATTATAATATATTAATAATAATAATATATTAATAATATATTATTATATATTTAATAAACTGAATGCATTTTAAGCACACTCCTTTAACGTTAGTATATTTTGACATTCTTTGCTCACATAAAGGTGCTGTGACCGTGTTAATACTCAAAAAAATGTAAATCATACCACCGTCCTTAAATTTTGTTTTCAATAGTTACTAAGATGAGCAAAATTTATATATTATACTTAAAGGAAAAGTATAAATTTATATTCAATATAAATTCATACAAAGTATATTCATTGAAAATACAACTTTGATTATATATTTCATATAAAAATAATAATTTCACTATTTGTATCGAACCAGTTTTGATATTTCATAAAATTGTTTTTTACCACTATATAATATTTTTATTGTTTTCAACAGAGAAAGAAACACTATTAGATATAACAACTGGTTTAGAGAGTAAGCTAATAATTAAAAACTATATCTAATGAGAAACGTATATAAATAATCAAATAAAAGTTTCTTTTAATTCTGATTGAATTTGAAAGCATTAAAGTTATGATAATCTTTCTGAATAAAGTTATTGAATATAACATTGATGTTACCAAATTGTCTCAGTAATACAATAGAGTATTTAGCAATATTAGGTAGTGAAAATGCAATCACAGTTAGTTATGAAAAACGACTTTAGAGAATAAAAATTATATACAGATATGTAAAATGATCTCAAGGTAAACCAAAGACCAATATTTCAAATGATATCAATGGAAAACTCTGTGAAACATGACATTATTACTGGGTTTAATTATCTTATCTTCTTTCTCACGATAATTATCATGATAGGAACAAAAATTGTAAACTACGACTTAACATACATATTGCCAGTATTAGAGTATTATTAAATTTAAATAATTATTCAGTGAAACAATATTTAAGAAAGGTATTTTAAAACGGATTTCTCTGTGAGGAAGATTATTGGTTATATTTTAGGAAGTTATTCTTACATAAAGTACAATTTTATTGTATTTTTCTTTAAATTTATAGTATTATATTTTAAATCATTAAATAAAATTGAAAATTTTCTATATCCATTCCCATTAGGCCTCTCTTAAAAGCTGAGAGCATTAGTAAAATACGGTTTGAAAGTTGTTACTTTTTACAATACACTGACTGTACAATCTAGCACACCTGGAAATCAGAAGCGTAACATTAGGTGAGTGGTAACGTATTCGGATGTAACATTTGCTTAACTTAATACGGAAGGTACTACCCATCCATTCTGTCTTCCATGTCAGGAGTAAATATTTAGTTATAAGATTATCAGACACCACCTAATAAAATATTATGTGGTATACAGAAATTTCGCCAAAACACGCTTATCATTTAGAAATTCACCACACTTGCAGTTTTTTTTTTAAATCAAAACTTCCGTTGACAAAGAAGAGAATCTGTCGGAACTGCCGTCCATATTTAAATTAAAAGTAAGTGCTACTTTAACACGTATCAATATGGATTTTCATATTCATAATTACAGTAACTAATAAAAGTGAAGATTATTTTACCATACTGTGTAAAGAAATCCTCTGTTTTATTACATAAAACGTCTTTAGTTATTCAAAGACTTTTAAATCTGATTTGTTTCAATGATAAATCTAGATGGAACATTATATTACTGTTTTCTAATTCGTGAGTTTCATCAAATAAAGTTTATATATATTATTATTTTAATTCCAAAGTTTTTAATAATATGTAATTTAAGTGTTACGGTGTTAAACAATTGATTATTTGGTTCTATGAACAATTCTTTTTAAAATTCACACCACATGGTAGAACGATGTGATAAGGTTTGACATGTGATACTATTTATTGGCAGTTTCCCAATGATAACTTTCCTGATTATTTAAAATAACTTCATTCTTTGTGATAAGCAGAAGCGATATACAGTTAATCCAGGTACATTGATAGATTAGTATAAAAATTGCATTAGTTGTTGTTTTAATTTGAGTATTTTTAATTAAATGTAAGCATTTATTTAAAATATTAATATAATCATAATATATATATATATATATGCAGTTTGTTTCGTAATTAAAATATATAGATAAACTAGAGTTTAAACTGTTTACTACGATTATTATGTTGTAGTATTTTTAAGTTAAATACGATGGAATGTTCTTATTACAATGCAATTTTAAAAATTTCAGAAATGATATATTCATTCATTGACAGTTGTTCAATCATCAATGACTTAAAAGTAACAACTATCCCAAATACATTAATATTTGCAAACATACTGTACTGATTAACGTTTATCGAAAGACTTAATCATAGGAAACAAATTAGACAAATTTTGTGCAAAGAGTTCATCCATTTTCATTGCAAGAGTTGTATTTGGTTAATGAATAAATATACGAATATATAATCCTCTCTAAAACTCATTTTTCATTGATCATGATGTCACCCACCACTTCCATATATTGACATTTTAAAATACATACAATGCATAGATATTTGGTAAGTGCAAAATATAACAGTAAGATACTTAAGTTTCCTTTACTGTTTGAAGTTATTGTTGCAACAGCTTGGTAAGTTTTTACTCGGCGTGAGTCCTCAGATTACATTACTAGTCCCTATAAGGGAAGTTTAATTCTATTTGTATTTTGCGAGGATTTAATAAGTGAAGATTATTTTAAATGGTATTTTTCAAGGTTTTTGTAACATAAATTATTATCATTTATTTTTGCAAGATTTTTATGAGGGATGTTTATTTTGTGAGAAATTTATACCTGAAGTTTGTTTTAATTTATAAACCTAATAATCTATTTCAAATTATCTACGTTCATATTTTATCATGATGATAAGAGACGACACAAATTTTATAAATAGATTGTTATAAGAGACATAAAATGAAGTATATGGAGGAACTTCAAGTGAAGAAAGTGATAATGTTGAGGAAAGTGGGCTTAATTCCGAGAGTGTACAAAGTGCTTACAGTGAAATTGATCAGGCTAGTATTGTTCATGAAGTTGTAACACGAGATTTGGATATTGGAATTTTAATCTAGGTAACTCTGGCTATATAAATAACGTGAATGATAGTTTAGAGGAAAATTACGCTAAAAACTGTCGCTTAGAACTGAACTTGGATGATTACACATATAATTTACCTTATAGTGAACGTGTTATTTGTTACTATAGCAAATCTAAAATTGACGTAATATTTAGTCTTTGTGCCTCCCACAAAATGGTATCTCAAACCGGCCCTCAAAATGTAAAGACCCTTTCAAGTATTATTATAACTCACTTGCCAAGGGTGACACAAAACGTTAACTTACAATATAACTGTTACAAAACAAATATTTCAATTAAAAATGTGACATTTGCAAGAGGACGTTATACAAAAAACAACAAAACGCTGTGTTAATTGTGGGTAAAGTGTTTGTAAAGGCCGTTTAGTTGAGGTTTGTGAAGAGTGTTTTGACGTATAAAAAAAGGAAATCATATTGTATTTGTTTGTTCATATCTTTTACAGTATAACAAAATAGGTTTAAATCTTTTTTTTATTATTAAAACCAACTAATTTACTGATATTGATCTTAAAACTAGTTGGGATAAAAAATTACCGGGCGCGAGCTGTGGTATAACAGGTATTGGCGCGAGTCCTCTAGGGTTAAATACCCTATAATACAACATAGCCATGGGTTGTATATATCCAACAGTTAAAAATAAAATGGAGTTTAAATTGCCTTTATGACAACATACTCATATAGTGAAGTACACTTTTAAACCTGAAATGCGTTAGAATACACATTATTTCTTATTAGTGCTAAATCTTTCTGAGTGGAATTACAAACTTAAGTTTATATAAATATAAAAATTACTTAGGCATACCATTTCAAATTTATATTTTTTTTTCCAGAATATTTAGATAATGAGTGAAAATGAGAGAGATTTCAAAGAATCGGTAGTATTGGATATGCAATCTATCTTCAGAACCTGCTTCTATCCTCTGGGTATAGCCAGCATTGTTTTGAACTTGTTAGTTATTATATCTTCTTGGATGATTTTAAAATTAACCAATGAGCCGAAATCATCTTACATGATTATGATAAATCTATCATTTGCAAAATTAAAGCTTGCAATTATATTCATTGCCATTAATTTATTTCAATTGGATCAAGAGCAGCTTCTTTGTAAATATGTTTTTGGTGAGATTCTTAATTAATATAAAGTAATATGTAAACCTTGCATAGGTTAAATAAAAATATTTCTAAAATCTATGATTGGATCAAAATGTAGTTAATCATTAAAAAATAAGTAGGATGACAATAAGATTAAATAGAATTTTTTTAAATGTATTTAAGAAAAAATATTATATAGTCTCCTATATTGTTACAATAAAAAAAATTATTGACAGTACGTTATCTTGATTTAAATCATGATTCATATTGCAAAATATATTTTGTTTAGGATCTTTTCTGAGACTGTTATATATTAAATATAAAATAAATTTTAAACATATCTGTTGTGTTACATAACAAGGTAATTACATAAGTAAAGAACGGCCTAATTGCTTGAGTATTTTTCGAGTAAGAAATTCACATTTACTTTAAACATAACGTTAAATTATGATTATTTTGGTTTGATATAGAATTCGTTGGTTCAATGAACTATATTACAAATACTAGTTATGTAAATAACATATCTTTATTAGCATGCGTTCATAAAAAACAACCGAATCTATATTTTCTTAATTACAGGAATTATACATTTCCACATAGTAGAAGATTCTTTGATCATGCTGCTGACAGTGGTTGACCGCTTCGTTTACATCACTTATGGCCTATACTACCACCAGTGGATGTCTACAAGGAGGACTGGATGCATGCTCTTGTTTGCTTGGATTGCTAGTTTTCTCATTGGCTTTGCTCCGGAAGTACTTTTCTATAACGAGATTGGTACTGAATGTTTGTATTTCACCGCAGCTCCTTTATTAGGCTTAATATGCGTCACATTTATTGCTTTTTTCTGCTTTGTAATTACTCTTCTGCTATATGTTTCTATTTCAATTACGGCAAGAAATGTTAGTAAAAGTGCAGTAAATAAAGCAAGAAATATTAGTAAGAGTAAAGTAAATATAAAGGATGAAAATTCATCGAACGCTTCTGGAATAAGTTGTGTTTCTGTTAATGAATATAGCAAAAATAGTAGTTCGTTACATTATGATTGTACTTATGAAATAAAAAATTTTGTAGTATTCAAATGTTTTAATGCTACAAAGTCGTTAAAAAAAGAGAATAAAATCAATGAAAACGAAGTGTTCTGCATTAGCTCTAGACAACTTATTGGAGAATATCTGACGCCGTCGCCGCTAGAACAAGATATTACTGAATGTAGTAAAAATAAGGATGAATATCTGGTTAAAAGTAGCCAGATAATGGAAATTGTTCGTAAAGAGAACAAAAACCACACTAAAAACGATAAGTTTCGACAAAGTGAAAGAAGCTTGAATAAATGTTCTGACTTGAAAGGTCTGAATGAAATGAAACCTAAATTCAAACATAGGTCTAACATTGTAGTCTTGTTAACAATTTTCATTTTTTTCATTAGTTGGGGTCCTTCGACAGTGCTTTTTATGACGTATTTTTTGGCATGCTACACAACTCGAAAACCAAATGAGCAGTATCAGAAAAACTGTGATTTTTATGACAAACTCTTAGTGTCTCTACTAACTAATTTTTGTTTACTATCTTTAGTAATTTCACCTTTCATATATTGCTGGTTGAATATTCGTTTCAGAAGAACTTTACTAAAGGTAATATTCAAAAGCGCCACTCGAGAGAAAAGAAGGAAAGACATCATATCAGCTTTGCAGAAATAAAACAATATGATTTTCAATTGAAACTCTAGTTTTTAAAATACTAGTAAAAGTTATAGCTATAAACAATAATTTAAAAAAAATTGCGATAGTAAAGAAACATCCATTCTAGAGACTGCAGAACTGTAAATAAAGGTTTCCGCCTTAACCAATTTTAGATAGGCAGAAGTCAGTTGATAAATATATTATATGTTATATATTATATTATATATATATATGTATATTATAAATTATTATTATACAGATTTTAACGGAGTTCTCATGTTACTGATTCAACTTTCACATACCACTGCTTTTCCTATTTCAGCTAATCCTGGTCTGTGTTGCCTTAGAATTATGCTTTCTCCGACAAAATCTACTAATTTATTTCTAAGTGCAATTGGGTATATTCTTTTTCACGGCTAAATTGTCAGGTTGAATAATTTATCAAAAGTATAAGAAATATTTTTGTCGTTTAGGGGCTTGTTTGAGAACCTCTGGTAATATTATAATTTTAAATTTATGGTTTATGTAATTGTTTGTAACTTTTATTCGATTAATGTTGCCTGTACAAAAATAATAAACATTTGGATTATTAAATCAATAAGTTGGAATTTATTATAAGTATTTTAATACTCTGACATTAAATTGAAAAAACATTGGGAAACATTAAAAGGGAGCTAATACTCTGTTATTATTTTAAGAAGATATGTTTTCTTGATTAATATTTATTTTAAAAAGTCAAACTACTGATATCGAGACTTTATGTATGTCACACGCTTAAAGTATATACAACCACAATAATAATAATTAACTACAATTAATTTAATATATACAGTTATCTATTCAAAATAAAGTTTTTTGTTGTTATCTTCTGAAATTCACTCATCAATTAAATGATACCTAACTAGGTGAATACGTAAGGGCTTACTTGCTGACAAGTTTCGAACCAAGCTTTCCTTTTACGAAACAAAGTCAAACATTTTTTCATTACATTTCATACAACCAACTTAACCCACCCTCTACACTCATAAATCTCATACCGACAACCTTTGTACCTTGCGGAACGCCGCCAGTCAAGGTTTTGCTTCGTAAGAGGAATAATTACTTCGAAACGCGTCAGGAAGTAAGCCCTTACGTATTCACTTAGTTAAGTATCATTTAATTATAGTTTAATAAAAATAAGTATAGGTTTATTTCAAAATAATTTATTAGTAGCAGAAATCATAGAAAAGGATATGTTATTAGAGCTATTCCTTAAAAAACATATTTTTAAAGAAATTATCACATATTAGTTTATATTACGATAGTAGCGATACATTAAATTATTGTTATCCTAAAAATTACGTGAGTGGTTTTCATGTTTCAAATATGCAAATATAAAAGGATAAGATCTATTTTAAATGAAATGTACCTTAAGTCGAAATAGCTTCGAAATGTATTTATTTATTAATATTTAAAGGTGTTTAGTAACATCATAATATAAACACATTTTCTTATTTTATTTTTTGTGTCTTATTTTGTATGAGTTCTATATAATAGGGTCGTATTTAGCAATACAATTGAAATCCACTTACCAATTTTTTACTTAAGGTTTAGATTTTTAAATAATATTTACATTTATTTAATATTTAGAATATGCTTTCGTAATCAAAAATATTCAATATTCAATAAAATCGTGTAAGAAATTATAATTTTATGTAAATTAGTTTAATGCTTTAAACTGAAACGTTCTAACAATACCAAACATTTATCTTCACCTGTTTAAAATATTTTGATATTTTACGTTCTAAAATAATCACTGCTATTAGCGTTAAAAATAATAATAACAAGCTTGAGAAAAGGATAAATTTAATTCTTTTATGGGACAGTTTTAATTCAGTCTACGACTAAAACTTCATGTGCTAGTATACTATATTTATCGTCAATTTGACTAAAACGTTAAATAAATTCCTGTAAACCAATTGGAACAGGAATAAAATATAACTGTTCCAATAAAATATATATTATGGAATGTTGAGATAAAGCAGAAGTTAAGTAAAACGTATTAATGCTCTAGAACCAAAGAGCTCTGTCAGTAAAGTGCACTTAATTCAAGCAAACCTTACGTATACTAAATCATAGTAATATCATTTCGTAATACGTGCTTTAAAGCATAATTGTTATTTTAAACCTAAAGTGTATCTTAGCAGAGTAAACAAAAATAGGCAAATTAAGATGAACAGAAAGCATTTGATTAACGACGCTGCAGGTCTCTGAAAGACTATACAAACCTTAAACTCCCGTTGTGCGATATGAGTTGAACACTGTTGCAGTAACAGGTCTACGGCTTACATATTATTTTATTGCTACCAAAAAGCATTTTACCGAGGAGCATTACTTTCGTAGCCGTACCAAATAATTCATCCAATTGTGGGTTCAAAAATTTCCTTTTGAAGATACTTTAAATAAGATTACCTGTAGCATTCAGTCCCATCTTTCTTCCTCCGTATAGTTTGTACAACGTAATCTGTGTAGTTTAAATATAGCTTTTTTTGCACAACCTCCAAAAGTATTTTAAATACTTTATACTACATAATATAAAAAAAATTGCACTTAATGGACTAATTTAGGCCCTTTATACAACTATAAGGGGAAATAATATAACGAAGGACTTTACATTAATAATATTACCTCTCTAAGGTGTTATAATAACTCTAGATTATATGAATTGTAGAAAAAAGTTTCTGAAATTAAAAAAAAATAATTTACGAATTACATATGGATGAAATAAACTTTCGTTTTAATGACGAAATACCGCTTTGAATCCTGCAACTATGGGCTATTCTAGCAGAACTCTGAACCCAAGACTTTACGTTTCTTCTTTTAAATATTATGGTTTGTAAACTTGCTTAATAGTATTTCAGAAGGGAATTTGCGATGAAAATATATTTTATTAAAATGTAATCTTAATTTAGGCTTATTCTCGACATTTAGTGTAAGTTCAACAGAGTATAGTATTATATACAGTAAAATAGATTGCAAGTGAAATATTTGGAAAATGTGAATAAATTGTGAAATTTGTTAATATTATTTCAAAAGTAATTTTTAATTTTACAGTATGAAACATGAATAAATATCAAATGTATTTAGATAGAATGATGTTTTCTTCCAACTAAATTCTCCACGATACATCCATTACCCCTAGAAAAATAATGAATGACCCCTATAAATGAGTTTTGTTTCTGGCGAAAAAAAATGTGGTTATTATCGCCTTTGATTTACTCTCAGCGACGTAGCTCAGTGACTAGCGTTTTGGAATCCGAACACAAACTCCTATAAATGTGTTTCACCTACAAAATTGTTATGGTGAAGTGTTGTTATTGGTTTATAGACACATTTGTATGTTAGCAATTGGGACAAGTAATTCCTGAACCGACTCAAAAACAATATATTTACTAAAACAAATAGTGAAAAGCGAAGGAAAAATAAAAGAAGTTGGGAAACTTTAAGAGTGAGATACGAGGAGTTTTGTAAAACGAACAAAATCAGTAAACACAGATCGGTACTTCTCACAGTAGAAACATAAACGGCTACAGCTTATAAATGTATATTTTATCTCAAATAGCAAGAAATCAAATAAAGTAAGGCTGATTTATAACTGAAGAAAACCTTGCCGCGTTAGCAAAGAACAGAATGTAAAACATTTTGCTGGGGATTGTGTGAATATACGTAACGTTCACTATTCCAATCAACACTACTTTATGCAAATGAGTATTATTGGATAGTATCAAGCGTAAGTTTTAATGGTTGATTAAAAAATTAAAAATGATGGTTAAAGCCCAATTTCTAATCAAAATATATGATTTCAAAATTGTCTATTTAATACCTACCATTAATCCCACCTTTTTTCTATACCTAATTTCATAACCCAGAAAGTGATAGGGATTTGAATAACACAATAAATAGCAGGTGATATAACATAAGAAATAATAGTACAAATAATCGTATATAATACAAATAATAATAAAACCTATAGCACAAGCAAAACTAACAGATGTAATAATAACGGATGTATTACAAACAATAGAATGAATGTAAGACAAGCAATAATAACAGATCTAGAGCAAGCAATAACAATAGAAGTAACATACGCAATAATAGAGATTGGAACATAAGTAATAATAATAACATAACTATTAACAGCGGTTGTAGCACAAGATATAAAACGAATGTTATACAAACAATAAAACGAATGTAAGACAAGCAGTAGTAACGAATGATGCAATAACAATAAAACGGATGTAGCAGTAATTATAAAACGGATGTATCACAAGAAATAATAATGGATGTATCACAAGCAACAATAAGGGATGTAACAGAAGCAATTAAAACGATCTAACAAGTCATAGTGGTCTAGAAAATCAAAATAATAATAACAAAACAATTATTCATATAATTCGAAATTTTTACGAAAAACTTAAAATTATTTCAATCAATCAGTATAATAATATTGGGATGGATCGCAGGGTAAACAGAAGAGGCAATCGGACTGGTAAGATATTATTAGCTATTAAAATGATTGACAATCAGTAAGGTATCAAGTTATTTATAAATAATTTATCAGTTTAAATGGTTCAAATTTAAGATAATATAACCTAATAGGTTAGGTTATTATCTAAGATAATAGACCTCAAACTCTGAACGTTTGGCATCGGAAAAATATCTGGGCTAAGTCAACGGAAACGAGAGTCATGTACTGAAACTATTCATGTTGCAAATACTTCAAAACTTAATGTTCACTTTATGAAAACTTCTCTTTGATAGTAAAGTTATTAAAGAATGTTTTAAAGAAAGTTTCTGCTTCAGGGAATACTTGACAGAAGTGCTGAGATATACAGCTGGGGTAGACCTATTAAACCTATTAAAAGTTAAGTAATAACTTTAATTTTAAAAAAGTGCAAATGTTATACAGGGTTTGAAAGCGTAATTATCTTATCTTTAGAAAACTAAAACTTTGAAGTGCTGACGATTCTGTTATTTGTTAGCAACAAATCCTTTACTGTAAGAAAGTCTAAGCAGGAATATAAATTGCAATGGTTTAGAAAGGACTATATGGTGATAATGTAATCTGGCGAAACATGACCATTTATATTTAAATGTAAATTTAATAGAAATCATCTAGCATAATCATTGGGGATTTGAAAATGATGAGTACTTGTAATTTAAAGACGTAAGGCAAAATATACTTTTTAGTGTTAAAAAGGTTTCCTTACATCAGTATACTCCAAACTCAGATATTGAACCATTAATCATTTTCTCTTTTGTAAATACCTTCAGAGATAAGGTAGGGTCAAATGCTAGCCAATAATTCATTTACATTTAGGGTGGTACAAAAGCCTCCTTCAACCCCTAGCTTTAATTTTACTACAATGAAAGAAGTAGGTGGTTGTTCGGGTACAGAATATGCTTTGGACTTTTCAGACAGAAGCGATTTATATTTAATACAGTAAAACTGTTTTATATTTAAAATCAAGATAAAGTTATCATGGTTTTGTACAAGTAACGACTTTAAAAAAATAATGTATTTGTACTAAATTTTGTGTATAGTTAGATCCTAACCAGACTCTTTCAAAATAATAAAATTCTTCAATTTAAAATGATTTAATATTAAAAGTATTCACATTTGAATAAAACAAAGTTTGTTCTTTAGGATAGAATACGCCTTGTTGCAGATTAGGTGAACTGTAGTTATATTTGTAAAGAATTTAGAATTACTGATAACATAAAAGAAATTAAATTAGTAGAAATGCTAAAACTATTGTATAAAAGAGATATTGTATCTGTGAAAAGTTTTGAATGTGACTATTA
Source organism: Prosapia bicincta (assembly GCA_036971475.1). Taxonomy (NCBI): domain Eukaryota; kingdom Metazoa; phylum Arthropoda; class Insecta; order Hemiptera; family Cercopidae; genus Prosapia; species Prosapia bicincta. Next base: position 51,596,778 of record JBAIZL010000002.1, read on the forward strand.
AATCAGAAAGTTTTGGCTGCAGCGTAACGTATTAGCAACGGGGAGTAGCGCAGGGAAAGGTGTTAGTAGCAAGATTTAAGAAAAGTTGCTTAGAGGCTACATTAACTACTGAGTATTAAGGGTCAAAGAGATCAAAAAATAATTTTAGTGTGAAGCTAATGAGAAGAAAATAGGGGCGTTTTTTTGTTTTTGTATTTTACATAATATTTTGTAAAGTTAGGGATTTTATTTTTGTAGTAGTTTCAAGGTGAATAACACGAACGAGTTACCACGATGTGATATCATGAAAACATCGCAAACCTTCTTGGATACCTACTCCTTTCCCACACCATGGACTACCAGTATACGTCGAATGCCACAGAAACATTCGTGGCATTACTAAACAATAGCCAAAATAGAATTTGAATTTGATGATTTTATCTGCCAACCTTGCTCACAGGAGCTCAAGAAATATTTTATTACATGAATTGAAATTTTTATAGAAGAATTATGTTAAATAAATAAAAACTTATCAATGTTTAGATACAAAATGTTTAAACCTGATACAACGTCTTAATATTATATATTTTTGTTGTTGTTAATTAATAATTACTCAACCTAAAGAGCCTCGCGCCTCCAATTGTACATAAACTAGAAAAACACAAGTGCCTTTGTGAAAAACGATATGAATTATAATTGATCCACTAATTCATCAATTTTATTACTAAAAAAAACATTAGTTTAGTTTGTAAACTTTTAACTCACTTTCTAGCAAAACCAAAAAAGTGAAAAAAGTAAATTTTTATAATAATAATTATTTTTTATCGTATCACTTTCCTTGTAATATTTACATTGTGTGTGTGTGTGTGTGTGTGTGTGTGTGTATTGCTACGGCCTAGCCTACCACAGTAAGGTTACTTCCCTAAAAGGATTGGAACCACACAAAGACACATTTTTTGTACCACCACTGATAATTTAGCGCTGCATCTTCATCTCCTGTCTCGTTTTTTAAATTTTACAAAATAAAGCTGAGCATCGCGTCTGTTCTTGTTACTTTTCAATGAGCATGTCTATTTTTCCATTTATCCAAAATTCACTTACCCATGGTTGTGAAACCGACCAATGACAATAGCTTTAAAAATATCGTCTGATGTGTCAGAGTATCTGACATCATTATTTCCGGGCTTGGCGTTGTCTCTGGAGTGCCAGATTTTGTCCAAAAAGTTTTTTTATAACATTTTAATTTTACGTTCTCTGCAATATTGCCGTTGATTTTTTTTCATAGTTTCCCTTGCTGTTAATTTTTCAAAGTCTTTTTGGGCTATATTTTGATTTGTCTGAGTTTGCTTCCGTCTCCTTCATATGAAAAAAACCTCTTTAAAATAGCTTTGTCTTTACTCATTTAAATTTATAATATCATGCATATGGCATGATATATTGATTTAAATCTTTGGTTTTTATGAATTTCAAAATTTTGTTTTTTTCCTATTTAAAATTTTCTTTTGTAAGTCTAAAATTACAATCCAAGCACGCGTTACAGGAATTGAGTTTAGAAAAAAAATATTAAACTGCCCGAGTCTGAAGCAAGCTATACAAAACTAGCTTTCCCCTTCAAGCTATTGTGTAGGCTGTGTAACGTAATCATTTTAATTGTTAATTGCCCTGATGGCATTGCATCGAAGGTTCTAGAACAAAGATACGTGAAATTTCACAAACCTTATGATTTATAAAGAATAGAAATTTAAAAAAAAATTAATAACAAGGCAAATTTTGGTCACTCCTAATGGTTTAAATTTAGTTCACGTTAAATATCCTTATTCTATGTTACGATTGTTTAAAAAATATTATAAAATTTAATGTATATAAGTAATTTACAATAATACATTTCTTCAATTCTATACTTAATATATAGATACTACATTTACATAAATTCGTATAATTATAACTTATAATTGGCAATTTATAACAATATAACTTAATGTAAATTTGATTTTTGTATGAGAATATGCCGTAGATAAATTGATCGTTATCTGAATAAATTTGAGTTATGTAAGCTATTAGAATCATTATAATTAATAACGTATGAAAATTTTCCAAATCTTCAGTTTTACTATCGATAGATGAGATAAATTTTTACGAAATTAGATGACATTTTCTTCTATTTTCGAACCACAATGAACATTGTATCCGTATTGTGATAAAGTAGTATTTACTGATACACCTTAGTAATAATAGGCTATGCATTTTCCTTAAAATAATTAAACGTAACTTTTTTTGTAATGAAATAAGTTTCATGAAATATGTTTAAGTTGAAAATTAACGAATTTTCTAGACTGTGGTTTCAAAAAATAAGAACAAATATCAGGAAATTTTACATTTTCAAATATAACATTTAGTTAAGTTACAAAACTAATAATTATAATAATACAGTAAGGTTTTAAAAATCCAAGTGCCGAATTTTCGAGCTTTCGTTAAATTCGAGCCTATTTCTATTGCAGACGATTTTATCAATTTGAAAGGAAATTCAAATTATTTACTGTTAGACAATGGACCGTCACATCTCGATGAATGTTAAATGTAGTCCGATTATATCCGTGCTTCATATATTCCCGCAAATGTAACGAGCCCCATCCAGCTAATGGATTATGTATGAATCAATATTATGTACTTCTGGAATGTATGAACAAAAATAAACACGTTACCTTTTAATATCTCTCAAGCGACTGAAGGGGAAGAAAGCATTGTAGGCTTTTTAAAAAAATACAGTTAAGGAACAAGTATACTGGATATGCGAATCATGGAAAGAAATAGAAGCAGAAACATTAAGTGAGTCATGGAATAAGATCCTGAGTCATAATAAAACTGTTGACTGTGTCATTGGTCCACAAGAGGATGAGGTTATAGACGATGTTTGTCTTTATAGACGAACATGTTCGATGTTCGTCTTTATAGACGAAGGTGCGATCGAAACAGTACAAGAAAAGAAAATCAATCACGGTGAAGGAACGGCCACCTTCAAAACTGCACTGTTATATTGAACAACTGAAAGACACCACGCTAACAAATGTGCTTCTTCTGCTAGTACGTCTAAGCGACGTAGAACAAAGACGTTCTGATAAAGAAACGCAGAAGAGACTTTATAAATTTTTCCAAGAAATGTATCAACTGTGATGAACAATGAATTTCAAAGCAATATTAAAATAAAATTATGTAAGTACTGTATTAAATACAGCTCTATAAATGTATTTTGTATATTCTCAATTATAGTATTAGGGTTTATTAGAACCTCTATTTTTCCTAATGTACAGGAACGTATTAAATCCGTGTTTTCGTTTATCCGAGGTGGTTTCGGTTCCCTCTACCGAGCTTTATCGTGACTATACTGTAATAATTTATTGACATTATTCTACTGTAATGTTGTATTTACAACACAATATATGACTGTATTGTAAACCAACTAAAATAAACAGGGTTGTGTTATTAAATAAGGCCAAAGATCATATTAATGTAATTTTGATATTAAATTTTTTATTTTATACTAGTTCTAATATTGTGGTTCTACACTAATTATGTTTTCCTTCTTTTGTGAATGTAAAAATCTCATCACTTAAGCTCTTTCCTTAATGTTTGTCTTGCTTGTAATCATCAATGTCAGCCACTACCCTTTCTATTGTCTTGAAAGCTAAAACTGTCTTAATACGTATTAATAATGAGATTGTACCTCTTTCGACAAAGTAATAAACCCATTGTTGTAGGGTTTCAATAACGATGTAATACCTTGCAGCAAATTTCCGTCGTAACCTAACATAATTAAATGCTACACGTTAGAAAGTGTCAGTGGGAGACAAAGGCTTTAAGCCATTCTTACAAAATATAGATGTTAATCGTAATAAAGTATAACTTTCCCAGATTAAAAAAAATATACTTTGCAGATGTTTTAATCAATACACGATATTGAGGGCCGATGGTAGTTCATTACAAGAATGTGTTTGTAAATGTAATAATTATGGGATATTATCACCTAAGGACAAGTAATTTGGAATATACGTACTTGAAAAGCTTAATTTATAGAAGAGCTTGGGGTTTAGAAATATTTTAATAGTTTGTAAAAATTTATCTACAACAAAAAAAAAATAGGAAAATTTATTAATAATAAACAAAAAAATCATGAACTGAAAAATACTTCTTTCAATTTGTGTTTTTGCTACTTAAACTGTCTATTGTTAAAGAAATGTATGGGATCTGTGGAAGATGACATAGTATTCATGATTATGTTCATAAATTCAAGATGAGAAAAATATATAAGATCTGTGGAAGATGACATAGTATTCATGATTATGTTCATAAATTCAAGATGAGAAAAATATATAAGATCTGTGGAAGATGACATAGTATTTCTGATTATGTACATAAACTCAAGCTGAGAACTATAGAAGAAATGAAGAAAACGTTACATTAAGGAAAATAACGCCTAGTTGATTTTGTTTGTTGATATTCAAATTTTGTGTTTGAGAAAAAAGTAGAATAACCTTGTTGATTTTTAATTCTGTCCCACTATACATAGATAATACAAAAAGACTTTTCTCTCTCATCGTTGTATTATTTATTGTAAAGCTTAAAACCTTTTCTAATAATAAAAAAAAAATGAAATTTAGATTGAATATTTTACAGAAAAAAGATTAGAATAAAAAAGTAACAGCTTTTACTAAACAAGATTACAATTGAATTGTATTTTTTGTCGTTTAGAAGATTAGATAAACAAAATGAAAAAGTTGAAAGAAAAAAGATTTTAGGAAAGAAAGTTTAAACATATTCCTATGCTTAAGTTATCTTATGAAATAAATATTGTGAAAGTTAATATATTAATAATTTAACAACATTGCGTAGAAGGTTGCATTGAAGTAAATAGCTCATTCCTGTTAAAATACATGTTGTTGAAACTTTTAAACTTTAAATAAAGCAATAAATTATAAGGTTATTTTAAAATCGAAATTAATTTACTAGATGTGGTTATAGGTATTACTATTTTCAACAAAACAGCCATATCTGCGTATAATGTGTAAGCCTCAAATTTATTCGTTGACGTGTATTTTGATAAAAGATTTTAGGTTGTAATCAAATGTAAGCGATAGGGTTTTACCGAAATTCTTACGTGACATTCAATTCTAAAACATTTTATTTTTACAATTATTTTATTGCTATTATCTTTTAAAATAACACAACATATCTTGACAACGATTAAAACAATTCTCCTTCTTCGTAACATTCCACGTAGATAATTCTAGGTAGACTTCGTAACAAAGTCTTGACAGCCGATCGAGCAGCTGATCAGAACATGATCATATCTCTAGCTTTTGTCTCGACCAGCTGTATGAGGAAACACGTCTTGTTCTCATTATATATCTATAAATCTAATAAATAATTTCATCTTGTGCTCTTTCTTCAAAAATGATTAAGAAAGTTCCTCAAGTTCGAGCGGGACACACTTTTAAAAGACATATTAACATATATGTATTAAAAGACAAAAATGAAACATTTTTGTTACCAAAAATATACCTTATTTAATGTAATAGAATCGATAGTGATGCAGTTTTTATAGTTATAGGATTTGTTTTACTATCACAAACACGTATAAAATCTACAAAAAGTAACACGTTTAAAATAGTGAAACACAATAAAATTTTAACAATTTATTTGTCACAAGATTAAGACTATGGATTATAAGAAAAGTTCAGGTTTACAATCGCATAAATTTAAGATAAAGTTAAAAACATTCTTGATTTTGGATCAGGAATACTATATTAACAACTTTTAGGTTACTATTTGAAAACTTAATTTTTCTCTTCAGACTAGTATTGCTACGTAGATAAAATTAACCCACTTGTTTATGTGTTGTATGTATATGCAAATAAAATACTCACTTCTTTTACATTCGATATTCAAGATCAATATTATGTATTCGTTTAAAAATTATATGGCTTTTCATATTATTGCAGTATTCACGACCATTTGTATTTATGTATAAAAACTTGCATACGAACGTCTCAGTAATCTAGTTTAGAAATATACCATACAATTTCTTTGTTCTCCGATATACTTCAAGATAATATCACATAGGACAAATGATTTCTGTTAAGCAAGCGCAAATAACTTATAAATTGTGTTAATTAAAAATTGTGTGTAATGCCTCTGATAAAATGTTTGTATTTTCGCATTTCAATTCTATATTCTTTAGTTAGCAAATATTAATGCTGTTAATTTTACTCCATACATTTATTAGAAGCATTAAACAGAGATAAGACCCATTGCCTTGTGTCTGCGGCAGAGTTACGGCTGACTTTAATTCAGCACTTAAGGGATGTAGGTTTATTGCTTCACTCTGAGCACTGATTTCGTGTGATTACAGGAGAGATTGCTAAGCAAGTATTTACATTATTTATCAGACGAGACTCGCACTACTAGAGTAGAGGTTGGAAGGAATTTCTATATATTTCTAGGAAGTAATTATATGTTTCTATTCTGTACATAATACATACATAAATAGAATTCTATTTTAACATAAACGTCATTACTATAAAATTTGTACTATGCTAGATAATGTATTAGATAAATGAATAAATTATTTCAATAACTGATCAAGGTTAGCTTTGGTTTAGTCTATAATAATGTTACGCAAAGCTACTCCAAACCTGAATATCATACGTTTACGGCTTATATAGTTGGATTTAATTGTACCGTAATTAACGTTTCATAATATTTATTAGCAATGGTAAACCTAATACATGCATGCGGTGTTGCTAAATCGTCAAATATTTTACGAACCTAATGGTACGGTTATGGTTGAGTATTTTTTGAGGCTGGATGCTCAGCGTGAAAAGTCGTCACATTTATAAGCAAGCTGTGAAGGAAAGGAGGAGGACGCTCACTCAGCGTATTTTTGCGCCGTCAGACGAGACGCGCAAGTTGGATAGGCTCAGTTCTATTTACTAGTGTTAATTGACGCCGATTACATTGCGTTCTCACAGAAGTCAATAAGATTCTTACAGTGAGTGCATTGCGATAAAATTATTCCAGATTTGGTCATATTTGCGTCTTGGACGATAGCGTTGCTTTAAAAAGAAGCTACTATACAAGAGGTCCCATGTGGCCAACACCAGGAGACTTTAGAATAAGCTTTTTTTACTCTGAGCGTCCAGTTGAAAAGAATGCAAGAGTACCCTAAAATTATATAGTTTCTTTTATCTAAAAACATTATCTACATTTGCTTTTACTTTACGTTTTCATAGAATTACATGAAATATAAATATTACATTATTTAATGTTTTATTATTATGTGTCTATCTTGATATGTTTAAAGATATAAATAAATTAAAGTTATAAAGAAATTTCTCATATTTCATCGTGTTGAAAGTTGTTGCTTTAGGCCTTCATTATTGTTGGAAAATTATACTGATAATCAAAATGTTCTGAAAATACCTTTTTTCAAATTTGAAAAATTATATATTTATCCTTATTTGACGCTTAACGTTTATTATAAGATAGAATTTATGTTACACTACACTATCTTCCCTTCATAAATTACATTTAATAAAATTGTAGTAGGCTTAATTAATTTCCAAAACCTGAGTATGAATCTATTAGTTATGTAATTATCTTTCATTTTTAAAAATATTATGTTAATACCCAGCGCATATTGAAATTGTTGTTATTTGAAACAATAATTAATTAATTTGCAACAATGTTAAGTTTTTTATATCACTTTTTCTTTTCTTTATCCCGTGGTGGCTAATCCGAGTTTGGGTTGTTGGCCGCCCCTGTATTTATTTGATTAAGACCTAAATAAATGTTAGATCTCGGTTGCTATAACAAGCAGGCTATTTTTCCCATCGCCATAGAATCTTTTCGTCTCAAAAACTTTAACTCGTTTTAACTATAATAATGTAATCAGTTTAAATCAACTGTTAACTTTGTATTTAGAGATTTGAGTAATTCCTGTTGGTTTTAATAAATGAAACACAACTAACTTCTGAAATTGGATGACTACATTCCATTAAAGTTCGGCTTTCCTGATTTCTAGAACAGACGTTAAAATTTGATATTATGTTGGTTTAATACTGTAGTTACGAGTTTGTTCGTATCCATTTAAAATACGAATCACTTTTTATTATAAAATGATAAAGAAGTATAGCAAAGAAAATCAAGAAGTGCTTAAAAGCAGTTAAATTCGTCAATAGCTCTTCCTTTTTCAAAAACATTACATGAAATTGACCATAATTTTAACGTAGGTAATCTTATAAATATCGTCAAAATTTACTTCTGATGGACAAGGATATTTGTGTAGTTTTAAAAGGATAAGGTAGTATGACTTTCGCATACAGAGGATGGGAAAGGATTGGGATATAGGGAGGATTGAGGTAAGAAATATATACAATCTCTTATTGAAGTACGTAAGAGGAATCATGGCGGTCTGTGTGGCAAGCCACGTACCTTATGTAGGGCCGGATCTCTCCATCAGGGTCATAGAAAAGCGCCCCACCCCCTTGTACGAAGAAGGTTAAACAAGATGACATTATTTTTGGTGAAAACATAGGTCTATCAGGTACACAGCATAGGGAATATTATTAGTAATGAAACATTGGAATCAAAGTCTAAAAAGATCTACATAAAATCATCATGTAAACGATTTTATAATAAAATACAAAAATATCATTTATAGTCCCTTGTCACTTGTAAATTGGTTTTAAAATGTAATGATATTGAGTTTAATAGTAATACCGTCTTTATTGTCCTATAGTCTGTATTAAATTACGTAAATTCCACTCTTGATTATTTGAAATTTACTACAGAGAAACACAGCAAATGGAAGAAAATAAAACGGAGAAGTTCACAAGAGGAATATATCTTGTAAAACAAAGGACGTGACTCTACTCAGAAGCAGTGATTTATAAGGTTATATAAGTTTTTATTAAATTTTTCCTAATAAATGTCTCGATTATTTAATATTACTCGTTACTGCAGTAGATAATTTAGTTTACAAAAATGTAGTTAATATACAGAAGAGGCACAGCAGTCCCGTTATGCAAGATCATTATGAGTTATTTAAAAATAATGAGAAGAATGTTAGAGTAAAAATGTAATAATTAGAAAAAAGTCTTTAAAAGTTTCTGTTTCTAAATATATAAAATTATTTAAGGTACACAACTACAGAGACATAACCGATACCAGTCTTTTGAAAAAAATGTTTGATTTCTAATGCAAATATTATTTAAATTTAATTAAATTGAAATTACCTGCGTGCATTTTATCAAACGACTAAATTGTAGCTTTTCTTGACTTTGGAGAGTGGCAAAACGTTAATGTTTTTAATAAAGTTATTAACGACTCGGCAAATATGTTTCATAAAATTAAGAAACCGCTGGAGTAATACCTTCTAATCGCACTAGGCTATCTAATCCATGCATTTAGTAAAAGTATTCTACATAAACGTTAGTATAGAAACGTTTGAATGAGGTTTTAAAAATGTACGATGTACTTGCAATACGTTATTTACCGTCGTACATAAACGTAAAAACACACATTTAAAGGTTAGAAATAGCTTTGAACATAAATGCGATGGACTTAGCCCAATATAATGTCAATAAACGTTAGAAAAAGGCTGTGTATCTAAATAGTAGAGTGAAACCTAAAAGCCAGAAAAGGTTTTGTATAATACGGCAATCTGAAGTTCAAATGGAAATGTCTGTTTAAAACAATGACACAAAAATGTCATATAAACATCCAAAGCAATGGAGTGGAGAAAACGTTCCACTTATATAATAACTGTGTGTACAAAAACGGCCATAAAAGGTAAGAAATGCTGTCATATTTGTAGGTATATTTTATTTTTGACAACGAGGAGTCGTGACATTTATGTCTATTTATTCTTTAAACACTATATATACATATAATATATATATATATATATATATATATATATATATATATATATATATATATATAGGCCTATATATATATATATATATATATATATATATATAGGTGATTTATTTATATAGCTGATGTCTATTTATTCTTTAAACACTATATATATATATATATATATATATATATATATATAAAGGTGATTACAATTATTTTATTTCATTCTCTCATATTTCTTTTTGTGTTTTCTCTTCGATTGACAAAGACCACTGTTTGGTTAAAATATATCATTGTTTAAGTGCTTTTATGTGTTTCTATTTCAAGACTACAAAGTGGACTCTTACCAAGGTAAGTCTGTCAGTCTCCTAGTCCAAAAAATCTAATTAATCTTTACCAACCAAAACTAACCTAAATATATATATATATATATATATATATATATATATATATATATATATATATATATATATATATTTATAAACACGAAAAATGTTATATCTACAATTATATCTCATATTTGTTACGAATAAGTTTCTACAGAAAAAACCAACTGCAACAGAATAAATGCTCTTAAGTAAATTTTCTTAGTTTTATGCATAACTACGAGTATAAAAAACATTTTCTTTCTCGTTTTATGGTTTTATTTGGAGTTTTGTAGAGTTTATGGTAATGATATTACGGAATATTTTGTATCTAATGACGAATAATATTTATTGTTAATATACTTTTAATTTTTATTTAAGGAATTTCAATTAAAGAAACGTTTACTCCCCCCAATGAATAATTTATTTGTTCGGAATTACTTAAATTATTTGTTACAAGGCGAATGAATTCCAGAAATAAAACATCAAAGAAAGGTTCTTAATGCCAGAGCTTTCCAGAGTAGGTAATGGAGGGCAGGATTCAGTAGCCAACACTTTCCAATTAGCGAACTTAACAACTACGAGTTGTAAACCCTACTTAGAGTGTTTACCATAATGTCCCTTCCTTCCTTGTTTAAATTTGTAGTCAGGAATAATTCTTTGTTTTTGTGTTTCTAATTTTAATACGTAATTTTCAATAAGAAAATCCTAAGCCATTTTACAAAAACTCTAATTTTATTGTTATAAAAGTTTTTAAATATTTTATGAAAATATGATTTAAGAAATTGTCAACAGAAGATGCATTTTTCTGTTCTATGTATCTCTTTAAAACGCCTCGTAGGCTATTTGTGAACATTATATGGTGTTTAATTGTGATTTAATTTAACATTAGTTTTGTAATTTTCAGGCATTTAATTACTGACGAAAAAATATAATTGCCTATTTAACATATGATAAACTGGTTAAAGTCTTTTTTTGTTTATAAAATTAAATATTTTTATAGTGCATAAAAGATAACCTTAAAATGTGGAAAACAATTTCAATACATAATAATTTTCTCTTCGTTTTTCTCTCTCCTACTCCTAACATATGTCATTGTGAATCCATAGTTCCTAGAGATTATGTGTTTTGTTTAAGAATCGTAATAGTAAAAATGTAATTCAACTGAAGCAATGTTAAGTTATTAATACCAACTCCTAACTAAATGTAGAATATTTTAAAATCTTGTCATTAAATGAAATACTCTTTATTGATTGATGTAGAGAAACAACTTCCAGCCTTTCAATACGATTGATTATTTAATCAAATTTAAAATAGATTTAAATAAATAATTAGGTAGTTTAAACCAAGTAAAAGTCGTTTCGTCTAATCAGATATTCCTCCATACCAACTATCGAACCCAGACGCCTACCAGAGGAAAATAGTATATGTTATTCTTCTTTGTTTTGATGCTGAAATTTATTAAAAATAATTTGATATGATTTATGTCATAGATTTAAATTTTTTTCATAAAATACACTTTGACTAATTTTTTCAATCCTTCAGATACATCCTCCCAAATACCACAAGGTAGATGGACAACTGCAAATAATGCGGTAATTAATTTAACTTAAGGAGGAAGAGAAGCTGATTTTGACCTTTTCAAATGTGATATCATGCGTCTTATTTTACTCAGAGTTTAAGTTAGGTAGAAGATGTTGAGAGTTTGGATGTAAAATTTATAAAATTATGTATCCGTAACCCTTAGAATAAAAAATTGTAAATTTTCTACATGTAGGATCAAGTGCGTAGTCCTCTACATGAACTAACCCGACTGATTCACTCTCATATTAACATGTTATTACAGTACATTATTGTTTAATAAACCAATTAACTTTTTGTTAAATAAAAGGGGTTGACTTGCGAGTTAGAAACAACTATGTATTTATACAGGCAACGTTTCAATAACGGATGCGTTATCGTCTTCAGGCGCAATAAATAGTTGCACCTGACTCGCAAGTCAACCGCTTTTATTTAACAAATATTTCTAAGAGTGTAAACATGATTAACACCTATTACCTTATGTTTTATTTAGTACAGAAAAATGGGCGGAGTGAAAGATCTACATCAGTGTGTAATAGGTAATGGATGCTTGATATTTAATGATGTGTGTGTGTGTGTGTGTGTGTGTGTGTGTGAGAGAGAGAGAGAGAGAGAGAGAGAGAGAATGTGTGTGTGTGTTTTTATGTTTGTGTATGTGTGTGTGTGTGTGTGTGTGTGTGTGTGTGTGTGTGTGTGTGTGTGTGTGTGTGTGTCTGTGTGTGAGTGTGTGGCCGTTAATAAATTTAATAATTTTTAAAAGAATAATTAAAATAAAATTTAAGAGTTTTGAATTTTGCAAAGGTAGTCTTAAAAGAGACACAGAAGGAGAAAAGCCTTTATTATTATTAAATCAAGGAAAACCATTAGCTGGATGGACAAAAAGGGCAAATATGTGAGGTTAAAGATAACTAACAAACAATTGATTATGAAAGTCAAGCTTGATAAATGGTTTTTATAACAATCCACTCTCCTGTTTCACAAAATGATATATCTTTGTGTCTGTAATACTTCTAGAGCATAACTATTACGAATAGCACTATTGTTCTAATTTTTAACCTGTTAATTTATTAGGGTTAAAGTGGCAAGATATATATGTTTTGCAATATTATATTGATTGAAAATATACTGAAATATGTGAATTAAACATAGTTAAGTGAAAAGATCATATTAAAGTTTAAAATGGTATAAAGCGACCAGAAATGTACAGATATCTTTGTGTTTTTTTTTTATATACTAATGAGTCTTTCACTTCATTATATTTCAAAGCTACAATTTAATATTTTGTTTTGACAGTTAATTAATAAATAATTTAGATAATTACCAAAAATATACACGTTATTAAAAATAATAATGATAATGTTACTAATGATAGCTCTAGGCTTTGTTGAACAAATTATGAAGAAAAAAGTATCAGAAGAAATGTGTTATCTCTTGTTTCTCTTTCAAAAATCTGTTTACATTACTGCTGCAGATAGTAGAGCTCATGTACTTTACCAAATTAAAAATAGTGATAAAAATAAGACCATTCTGAGAGAAAAAGAGATCAATAGAGATTGAGGCATGAAATACTTTTGACTGTTCAAATATGATCCATAAATATTTCTCTCTCTCTCTTTCTTTAGTGCCTGTGTCAGCGTACGTGGTATCCAAAGAGTTCTGTAGAAGTTATTCTAAAGAATATTATTCACTTCTAAATGCTGAAGACGGAGACATAAATCAAGCTTACTCATCAGAGCGTATCTTTTAATTAATTGATCATATCCCAGCTTCATTCTACTACTTGGTATCGTAACTAAATTAGACTTCGTGTCAGTAATAGAGTAAACCTAACACTTAGTGCATGTTATTTAATAGGTCCAGCAATAGTTAATTATTAACAGGATTATAGATACCCAAATGTATTCATGTTATTTCAAATACTTTTGTGTTAATATATGCAACTGTGCTAGGGTTTATTTTTAAAAGATAAATTGCAACAAATGTTTCTTGTACTGACGTATATTGTGTTGCTTCAGATATTCCTATTTCCCTTATTTAACAATATTTACAGGGGGATACACATATATACATATTAACACACATAAACACGCGCGTGCGCACATACACACAAGACTATTATACACACAGCTACAGGCGCGCTCACAAGCATAGATACACACATACATATCAAACTTTAAAAAAATGAAATTTTTTTTCTCAAACATAGCGGTAAGTATTACTTCATTACAATATATTTACGTATATTTATTAAAATAAAATTTTGTTCAAGTTCCTATGTTGCTTATATTCCATTAAATAAATTAGGTTGTCTTTTTTTCCGAAACATCTGACTGCTGACGTCAACAACATGTGTTTCTGTTATCTGGACGAGTTTCTACATCTCCTTGGATGGTTTTTGTTAAAGTCTACGAGTATGTCAGGTTTGGAGGCATATACAAAAATAAACATTTTACTTCTTGACTTTAATTGCAATGTGTTAAAGAAATGCAGGAAAATTTATTTGTATACATTATTTTTATGCTTGTTAAAAGTGATTTTGTAAACAATTGATACAAAATCAAATAAATTCCCGAAACATATGATCTTTATTGTTTTCTAAAGTAGTATATAAGAATCTCTGAGAGAGAAACTTTGTTTCGAAAGTTTGAGACATGTTGGTTGCAAGAAGTTAAGAGGAAAGCTGACATGAAGTTCCGATAATGCACGGATAAAGTTTAGAACTATTTCTAAAGTATGTGCTCAACTTGCACAGGGAATATTTCCCGTTTTTATTTAAAAGACTCTTCGATAGATAGTAGTGCGACTTAGTAAATTTCCTTTATTGTTTTTATGAAACCAATAAACCTGTGTTTTTAGTTTTTGCGTACAAAAATATAGTATAGTGTGTAATGCGTATATTACACACGGTCGTGGGTGTGACAGATTTGTGTGTATGAGCGTGTAATACGTATGTGTAAAATAAGAAAAGATTAGGTTTCGTTATGTAAAGTAAAGGTTTAGGCTACAGTAGACATTTCGCTAACAATAGACTTCGCTTAGGGATGTAGGTGAGGCAATACAGCATTCCTTGCTAGACTTAATTAAACCGAATTATTTACTTTTTATGAACATACCTATCTTTATCGAATACGTTTTTGATAGATTGTAAAATCACATAGTAATAAAATGTGTGGCAAAAAATATTACACTACCTTATAAAAAGTCACTTTTAAATTTATGCTACAATGTACATTCAAATTTTGGTTCAAACATTTTACAATTTAAAGCACTACAATTTATGATTTAAATTATATCAAATCACATATTTATGTTTACAATGCTTATTTTAGTACGAATAAGGAAGAATGAACACACAAAAAGTTGTTTTTTTATGTATGAATGAGTATAATGAAATAAATGTCAACTTTTACCAAAATATCGATTATTTAATTTTTCGAGTTAGCGGTAGCCTACAAATGTATCTGCTAACGTAAAATTTCAATATAATAATCACTTCAAAATAAATGCAACGGAGATAGATTACATAGTCACAGTATCCAAGATGAAAATTGTAGTAATAGGAAAGGATTTATTAAGGAATAAGAAAACATATTTTGATTTCGTAAATATGTTTAAACATCTATAGCTTATTGGTCGTCCTTTGTATCAAGACTAATTGTCAATTGAACCAAAACACTTCCTAATGCTTTATAATACGTACAATGCCTAAGGTGAAGAAATATTTTAAAAGAACAAATACCTAAATTAAAAATATCCAAACGTTATAAATTTAATAAAGTAATAAATAATAAACGTCTAAACGTTTCAGTTATAACAAATAAATAATAAATACAAATTACGAGTAACAACAATTAAATGTCACGCTAGCTTTGAATGCAATTTTTTCAAACGGACATGTGTATGTAAATTTGTTTTTGTCATTTGTTTGTATACTCTTTACTTATTCAATTAACTTTTCGGAAAGTCGTAATATATATGGCAATTTTGTATTTTCAGGGATGATGCATGGCCGTGATTTATAACACCCGAGATAAATGAATCTGCTTTAATATATTTTACACGATAGACGATAAAAAGTTTTTTTTGTAGAAAATCAATTTTCACTTGAATACCACATATGATTTATAGTGTTCGTGTAATATAAAACACGATTCAACGAATACACATTGAAAAGTAAATAAAATGTACGGAAAGCGATTAACTTTCAGCCAAAAGTTGAAGGCCAAGTGTAAATAATACAAGTTTTTTTTATGGATAGTTTATTGAACAATGCTTTCTACTTTGAACTTCTGAATTAATATTTTAAAGGTCATTAAACATAGAATTGAAATAAAACCAAAGGAAGAGTTCGATACATTCCGTGTAATTGTAGAAACGTTTTGACTTCTTTAGGTCTGCATTACTTTCTAGAATTTATTGTTTCTAATATTATTATTAATGCTAATACGAGTATTGATACTAATGCTAGTGCTAATACTAGTATCATAGTATAATCATATTATTACTAGTATTAGAACATACACAATATCAATTTCAATACAAAATGAAGACATGTTATATAATCGTATATTTGTGGTAAATCCCTGAGAACAGGCTACATTGTCTCATAAAATATACTAAATTTAACTTAATACTTAACCTATACAAAAAAAAACTGATTGAAAAATTAAATTAATTTTTTAAAATTAATAAAGTTTCTACCAATTCTGCAACAGCTATGTCAAAACTTTAATGTTTAGGTAAAAATTGTTTAAGGAAAATAACTTTATTATTAAATTCCAATCTTCAGATCCATGTCAAAAGAATTTTATTAGATTAAACTTGAGACATATCCACCGTTTTTTATCCGTGACGAGATTCCTTAATAACAAATTAATGGATATAAAACACAATTTCTCTATGCGTTTGTAACATAACACCTTTTGGAAATATTTTGATAAGGAGAAATATAATATACTTTTCAGTATAATTAGAGCAACAAACTATTCATGAAGTTATTTTAGTAGCTAAGAAACATATTTGTAAATGGTATTTGCGTATTTATTTGCAAAATTGCCATAAAAAATAGCAATAGGGTTATTGTATTACACCTCTTGTATTATAGCTTAATCTAAGTTGCAATACTTATAGCGTATTAATTTTTTTTTAGAGGGAAGCCGTGATTTAATATAGTTTCGCGTGTGTTCTAAAGAAGTGTCAAATGTGTATGCTATTTATATTATTTATGGATTATGAATGAAGGTTATTTTCCGTTGTTTTATTCGGAGTACTTTATAAATTGCAAGGTATAATGGTTTTACAATATCTATGATATATGATGTGTGATTACCAAAACATACATCTAGGCCTATATCTATGATGTATCTATAGATGTATGAATAACAGATAAATATAGTTTTTCCTATATCAAGAGCTTTTTATTATTAGTTCAGAAATACCAATTATTTTACAAGTAAATATAACACTTGTTTATAAAATGCTTAATTTCATATTTAAAAATTAGTATATCGTTTAAATGATGACAATCAAAAAATAATTCTTAAAATATATACAGTAGAACCTCTCTAATTCGTCACATTCGGGATCGAGAGGTGACGAATTCAAGAAAAAGACGAATTTCGGAAGACATGAAATTTCATGTAACTGTGGTTAAACATAGACATAAATAGGTATGTAATATAATTAATGCTGTACTTAGATGATTTTTGTCGGCCGAAAAAACCAACAACACTATTACACAACTGTAAAAACAATAACAGCCTGTAGTATAGTTCGTAATTACAACCAGATAAACATCGCATCATCACGTTGAACGTGAAATGGTGCTGTTATTCTTTTTCGTTTGTATCATCTCCATCGGAAACCTTCAATATTATCATAAACTTAACAATTTTATTGTCATTTTCCCTGATGTCAGTTTTGGTCGCTCCGATTTCTAATGCTAGCCTAACCGTACTTTTGCCTTTTCGTAACCATTGTAGAATGTCATACTTACCAACATTAAAATATTATAATTACCACTTTTAAACATTTCCCCTTTACATAACCAATGCATAAAATGAAGAAAGGAAATGAAAACCGAACTGTAGAATACAATTTGTATAAAGTACAGTGTAACTTAAGATGCAACTCAACGCTTTCTACTATGCTGTAGTACGTCAATTACTACTGAGATATATTATCACGCATATGAAATGTGCGAGATCAAAGAATGTGTTGAGAGATTTTCTGAGTAATCGAATAACTTATGTCTGGTATTGGCCTTGTCTGATAACAGCCCCTTATACTACGTTACAGTACAGACTAGGAGATGATATTTGTTATGATTGTGACGAATTACAGAAGGTGACAAATTAAATTAATGGTGACAAAAGAGTAACGAATTATAGAGGCTCTAATGTAAATCCTTTAACTGGTAACGTGTATATAAACATATTTATTTTAAGTAATAACACTATAATTGATTTAAAATAATTAGGTCTTCGAATAGTACAAAATACAATTTAAAACATGGGAGATTTAATTATGTCTCAAGTTGAGCTATGATTATTAACTCATAACGGGTGAGATTGTTCGTACCTCGTTGCTATCCTGAATGACTTAGACGATACAACATATGGTTTTGACAAGGTTATTAACTTTACTACTTTTTCCTTGAAGAAGAGCACCATTTTTTCTTTGACATTGTGCTAAAGTGTGGTGTACCTAGTAACGCGTTCCAACGTGTAGGGTAATACCTTCTTTAGAAAATTGTAAACTGTACACTTAGAGAATTTCTAATTTATAAGATTAGTTATACATAGAATTATGAAAATATTTTAAAATCATTAGCAGGATATTAACCACCTGCAACATACAGTGAAGTCCACTGTCGTTTGTATGAACAAATTCAAACAAGTCTCCGGAACAAGAATTAAAACTCTGTTGTGTGGCTTCGTTAATATCTTGAGTTTATAATTAAAGAGCAGTTTCATAAGGTTTGCTAAGTAGGTAAGTAATTTTTAAAGTAGTTTTCAGTTAGTTATGTTTTTAATAATATTCCTCAGTAAACCTTTCTTATTCAATATAAAATTATTTGCATCACATTTATCAGTAAATATAGAGCATATGAGTGAATTTCATATAATTGGACGTAAGCTAATATAGGCCTATATTAAAAAAAATTAAAACAATTAATATTTTAAAATAAACGTTGTAATTTGTAAGATGTAATATTTAATTCACAATTAATGTTTACTGAATTACATTTATTCACCAGGTTAATAGTAGTTTATGTTTTAGAGCATAAACTTGAGTTCGATAACTGATGAAAGTTACTAAGCAATCAAACGAAGGGAAGGTACACATGTATCCAGACATGTAAACAGTCAGGACATGCACCGTCCTTTTAATGGGGGGATTTACAATGATTGTTTTGTACAATAGGGTTTGCATGTAAGCAAATAATTGATGTTTATAGTTTCCTTGAACATAAACGATTTTAATCGTTTTAGTTTTTTACCTGATTTTTATACCCACTCTTAGTAAAAGAGTTAAGAAATGTTAAAAACATTTTGAACTCGTCATAAAAAAATTTAATAATATTACCTCATTCATAAAATATAATCATATTTTTTATAAAAGGTGTATTTCTTATGAAAGTAAAAACCAATTCTTTCAGTGTTGTTTTTTTTACAAACAAATTTTTAATTAAAAAACTAATATATTTTTATAACTATTTGTTTTTCAAACTTTTTAAAGTTTAAAAGTTATTTACCGTAATAAACTTTGCACGTGCTTTTGTCATTATTTATTCGGTAAATTCACATTTATATGACGTTTCAAGATTTTTAGTAAGATGTGATCTTACATAGTTAAACAGTGTACAAAATGTTTCTTTAATAATATATTCTATACATATTAAATCCTTAAAAAACAAGGAAAACTAAATTACTACAATATTTTTATTGTATGCTATATTTGGTAAATATAAATAGATGTTACTTTTAACACCCCTCTCTCTAATGCTGTCAGAGCCAATCACGAAATTAAACTTACTACAGTTAATTTGTTTTGCATTTTATATAATGTTTAGGCATTTATATCTGTATATTGAATATTTTAGTTCACATATAAACCAATTTTTTTCACTCTAAACAATGGTTTTTCTTATATAGCCTTTCTCTCTCTGTCTCTCTCTATATATGTGTATATAGATTTCTCTATGTGTATATGAGTCTCGATTTTTCGAGCTTCCGTTTAGTTCGATCCCTAAGCGCTGCTGGCTTTTAAAAACGTATCCACGTCAACATTAATAATTTCAATTTCATGTAAGAACTAAAGTGCTGATTGGATGGAAAGGGAAGTATTCAAAGAGCAGTTTCCTAATGAGTTTGTGCCCGAAACTGATACGTTTTTTTAAAATCAAAGAATTTGCCTCGGAAGGCTATTTTACTGTTAGACAAGGCATCGATGTATCCCAATGAATTACAAATGTGCTCTGATGACATCCGTACTTTATTTCTTTCCACACATGTTACGAGCCTAATCCCGCTGATAATGCTTTCTGGGGTGTATGAACAAAATACACATGTTACCTTTAACAATCTCGGAGGAAGAAAGTATTGTGGGCTTCTTAATCACTGAATAAAATAGAAGAAAGAACATGTAATTCGTGGAATCAAATCCTAAATCAGAGATATTGTACACTGTGTTATTGATCTACAAATAAAAAGAGATTTAACTATTCTTATAAAGAAATGTTTGTTAAGGTTCCGGTGTGACCAACTCGAGCTAGCAGATGATTATCGAAATGGTAAAAAAAACTATTGAAGGCATTGATTACAAGAATAAAGTTAAAACTTCGACTGAGACAGTACAAGAAGGGAAACTTAGAAACGGTGAAGAAACCACCGCCTTCGAAACTGCAGTATGCTATATTAAACGACAGATAATTCAATACTTCTGCTAAGAGTTTGAGCGACACCGTAGCACGAACACGAACTGATAATCAAACGCAGAGGGCACATAACAATTTTTTTCAAAAAACTGTATCAACCGTGATGAACAATGTAATCGAAAGCAACTTTAATTTATTTAATACTGTAGTTATTTAGTTCTAGAAACGTATATTGTTCATTATTAATTATAGTATTGATGTTCATTAGAACTCCTGTTTATTTTAAATAGACAGGAACGTATTTGTCTAGGTTTCATCTACATCGAATTATCGAGACTCTACTAAATATACTATACTACTTAATACATACATACATACATATATATATATATATATATATATATATATATATATATATATATATATACACACACACATATATATATATATATATATATATATATATATATATATATGTGTGTGTGTGTGTGTTTGTGTGTGTCTTTGTGTGTGTGTGTTTGTGTGTGTATGCGCGTGTGTGTATGTGTGTGTAAGTGTGTGGTGTGTGTGTGTGTGTGTGTGTGTGTGTATGTGTGTGTGTGTGTGTGTGTGTGTGTGTGTGTGTGTGTGTGTGTGTGTGTGTGTGTGTGTGTGTGTGTGTGTGTGTGTGTGTGTGTGTAACCTAACCTATACCCCCTTCGCTGTCCATTTCTTGTCATATGTCCTCTCCTTCTATAACAGTTAAATTCATAAGTTAGAAACAAATGTATAAATTTTTACAAAATCCTATCATAGACTATTAATTAAGTAAATAGGAATAAACAAACTGCATTATCAGTAAGTATCAGGTATTCCAGTAATATGTCCTGTTATTCTATATTAGTTAAATTGATAAATTAGAGTGGAATGTAAAATGTGGAAGATAATCTACAGCAGGTCACATTAAGGAATATATTGGGGAATAAATGATTTATAAGGGTGTGAAAGTCACAAGTAGGTCACGGTCGATATGCATGTAAATCATACACACTTTAACATACGCTGCTGTCACTACCAATCGATCTCATTCCCGGTGAACCTATGCAACAGTTCTAGATAATGTGAACCATGTAACACAACGTATTTCCATCCAGGTACGTTCTATCGAGTACAGTGGCAGACAGACCCTCGAACATTTCTTACTTTCACTTCTATTGAATCGCTTTCCTGGTAAACCTCTGCAAGAACCACACTTGATAATTAGAATCATGTAACAGAAAGTTTCCAAGTAAGTTCTATCGAGTAGAGTGTTTGATAGGACATCGAACATTGCATACGGGCATTAGGAAAGAGCCTATACCTCGTAAACCCTTAGAAGCAAGTCATAAGGATTTCGACCACGCACATAAACTTCTTCTCTTCCAGGTACGTTCTTTCGAGTAGAGTGTCAGGAAGTATATTGTACATTTCTTACGAGCAATACTACGGAGACCACATTGTCACGGCAAACTAATGGCTCTATGCTTTGATAATATGTATCATGACACTCAACCTCTGCTCTCACAGTTTAGTTCAATCGAGTAGAGGGAGAACATCGACCAGTTCACTGACTCAGTTCATGTTGCGTGATTACAGGGACAGGTGATTATTGTGGGCTTTGCAGCACTCCGGAACGTTATTATTTGGTGATGGAATATGCAAAATAAGTCAAGAGAGGCAAGTCCGTAGAAACCGTTTCACCTTTATGGTGAACGCCAATTTAATACAGTAGTCACAAAACCTAAGCGATCAGTATTCCGTTAGGGCATTCTTAAAAATAGACAGTCAAAGTAGGTACATAGAACACTTCAATGTAACTAACCGGGAACGCGTAATCGTTGTATTTCCATGTGCGATTTTTGGATGGGTAAATTCTTCAAATTAAATACTCAAAAATGTCACAGAAACTCACATACGTATATGCGCGCGATAGCATTCTGACACTAACCCCCCCCCCCACACACACACAAACACAAACACACACACACACATACAAACACACAAACACACTCACACACACATACGAACACACGCATACACACACACCCACACCCGCACGCATATAGAAACACAAACACACAAACACGCATACAGACACACAAATATATATACACACACAGACAAACAAACAAACACGCATTCAGACACAAACACATACCCTCACACTATCGCACACCTTACCCAGACGTACGTCTACCTTTGTAAAACAAAGCTACCAATCAAA
Source organism: Prosapia bicincta (assembly GCA_036971475.1). Lineage (NCBI taxonomy): Eukaryota > Metazoa > Arthropoda > Insecta > Hemiptera > Cercopidae > Prosapia > Prosapia bicincta. Next base: position 51,619,741 of record JBAIZL010000002.1, read on the forward strand.
GTATAAAAGAATTACAATGTACTTCTAAAAAATTCTTCAATCCCAATATTATGATTTTGGTTTCTTACGCATTTGTTGTATTATTTTTGGTTATTCCTTTATTTATTTTGTTGTATTTTGAGTTTCTGTTTATTTCATATAATAAATTATTTTTATGTTTTAATTAGGATTTTATTTCTTAGAAATTAGTTTCGCAGTTTTCCGTGTTCTTACAGATTTAACTTTCGTTTTCTAAAGTTTTTAATGTTTCCAAGGATACATAAAGCATTGTTTATAATAAACCATTGTAACAAAAATGTAAAATAAAATAATGTTTTATAAAATAGATTTCAGTTTAGGTTTTTTATTTTAAGTCAATTTATTGAAAGACAGTAGTAACTTACAATTCACCAACAGCATCTCCGTTTTGCCGGGAATATGAGCTGAACTAGCTATGTAATTCCATAGTAAAATTTATAGTTGGTTGTTTATTTTCCATTTTGTTTCACTCGTTTTTAAGGACTGTTTATTTCAAAAGTTTGTTTTCAGAGACATGGACTTATAATCACCCTATAATCCCATGAATATGTAATGGTTTAGGTGTAATTGTTGAGTATTTTGCGTGTGACCAAGATTAATTTAAGTGAAAATAAAATATAGGCCTAAGTTTAATTTATACCTGAGACTATTTATTTAATAGGCAATAACAAATAACGGAATCACAATAATTATTAATTAAATAATTGACAATGTTAAACGTTAATATTAAAAGACATTTAATCTTTCCGTTCTGGATAATATAACTTTTCCTAGACAGTTAAAGCATTTCTTCTTCTGTAACAAACAAAACAGCTGACCCGCTGCAACCACAATATTAAACAAATAGTTAACTTCAACACTCCTCCTTAACTATCTTATTTCGTAAAGGCACAAAGGTTCGTTTACTTAAAGGTTTAGTAAATACGTCAGCCAGTTGATTAGCACTGTTGATATGACAAGGTGATATAGTCTCGCCAACATGTTGTTAGATATATTTTCGAGGGATCTCAATATGTTTCTTTCTCTTGTTTATCTTCCGTTCTTGTGAGTTTTTAATCATGTGAACTGCAGACAGATTGTCTACGTACAGAGTAATTGGTTCCTTCATCTTCCGAATCCACAGTTCAAAAGTAAGTCTCTTCAGCCGACAAATGTCATCGATGGCTGATACTGCTGCTCGGTATTCGGCTTCAGCTGTAGAAGTTGCTACTAGATGTTGTATTTGTGAATACCAAACTACTGGACCTCCTCTCATGATGAGAATTCCACCTGTAGACTTCATGGTCTTGGGATCTCCTCCGTAGTCTGAATCCTTGTATGCGACAATTTCTTTATCTCCTCCAAAATGAATTCCAAAATTATCGTTCCCAACAAATACTGAAATATTCGTTTTACCATCTTCCAATGGCTGACCATTGGCTTGGAACAGTGACGACTTGAATAATTCATTTTTATCAAAGAGTTGTACTCCTCCGTTATTTTGTGTCGCCAGTTCGAGTCTTTTAGTGCTGCTGTTACAGAGATATCTTGTATCTCACCAATCATGACTGTGTTGTCACTGTTCTTGCTTCGCTGATATTCCATGATAAAGTCTTTGTACCTTTCTGGTTTTGAGAAGGTTGCACGATCTCGTAGAACTCTTCCTGATGTTTATATAATTTATTGCTTTAAAGAAATTATTATTTTTTTAATAGAAGAGTTTATTTGTAAAATGTAGGTACATATAATGTACAGTTTTTTATTTAACAAAACCTGACATAGTGAAGAAAAATTAAATTAAATTTTAACAATGCATAAATATTCGTGTGAATATGCCGGAAATTTATATTGTGTGGAACCAAAAACTAGCCGTTTAAATAGATCGAAAAAGTGTAACCTATTTAGGTCAATTTTGTAGATCAGAATTTACCCTACACCCATGAACAAGGGAATGTGTACACCGACAATAAGTACTCAGAAAAATTGTATTTAACGCGAATTTAAATTTCAAGGTACATAATATAACAAGTTGTGGATTAACTAGTAACAATATTTAACAAATATATACGAAATTTAACATTGATTACTTCATTAGATTCTAAGAGCTACCACAAGAGAGGTGTGTCCTTGCGTCTGCACACGTGTCCACAAACAAGCATAGGTGTGTGTGTGTGTGTGTGTGTGTGTGTGTGCGTGCGCGTATGCGTGTGTGTGTGTGTGTGCGTGCGCGTATGCGTGTGTGTGTGTGTGCGTGCGCGTATGCGTGTGTGTGTGTATAGGTTTTCTCATTTAATTGAATCCAAAGTTTAGAAATAATAAAAATAAGTACCCTAAAAGTAATACACACAAAACACATTCTATAAAACCAATCTCCTAAATGTGCCCTCCTAATTAGGCTTCTTGCCAGACTGTAAACAATAGAGACGGTTACGCATTGCACAATTATTTCTGATAGTTTGCCAAATTCATAAAACCGAACTCGAAAATTCTCCCGATTAAAGCAAAAGAAAATATCAGTTTTAGTCAATATATTTATTGGTAAAATTTTATTTTATTAGAATAATTACATTTATGAAAGTATTTTAGAAATATTCAAACAATTAGCGTGGTAAATTACCTCAAGTGATAAAAGGAAATGGCAAATAACGTATATGATAGACAATTATATACCGGTATATTTGTCATAGAGGAGGAAAAGGTAGGATAACTCAAATTGTAGCTGAAGTGCCACAAACAGCTGTAAGAATGTAATGCAATATTTATTCTCGTATCTAACTTTCGATAGTTTCCAGATATAGTTATACAGATATGTCTAACTATGGGAAAGAAAGCAGTGATTATGTTATGAAGTTTTCATAGCACATTCTCTAACAAACACGTGTTGCTTGCCTGAACTTCACCAATAACCGGCTGTAAAAATTGTTTATTCTACGTTTATCGTAAAAGTTGGTCAATATAAAAATATAAAGTTTAAAACTAAATACATTGATAATAAGAGTTATACTTGACAAACGACTTTGATTTTTTCGTTTTAACATATGTTTAACAAAAAATACAATATAGACCTGAAATAAGTGCTTTAGGGCGAAAACGTAAGTAGAGGTTAAAATTTGACAAGAATACAAACATGTTTTATATTAAACAAATTTAACACAGTCAACTGTACAGAAATGGAATATTTCTCTCTATAATAAATAGAAATACAACAATACTTGTATATACTTGATAATAGCCTTGATATAAATTATGTTTTCGTTATTTAAAAATTATTGTTTACTTTTTACTAAGCAGAAATTATATATTCGAGTTTTAATTTTGTTTTAGTTCTGTCTAAAAAAAAATCAATTCTTCATTGTTATGGGCATGCTTTCGAATTCCTATTTACATTTTAATCAAATGTTGTCTCATGCCGTTGATTATGTCTATCCATACAAATTCCCGATGTGTATGTCCCTTTAATCATATTGCTTGGTCGTTGTTTAATAATTGACACTCTCTTGCACAATGCCATAGACATATTAGTTCGTCAGACGAATACATTGAGTAATTTATTTTCTACATTACCTTAACGAATTTTCCTAAGATCCTACGCATTATTTCCTATCTTGCTACTATTAGTTTTCATTTACGTTGTGGTAAAAACGTGTTCTTAATCATGTAATACCAAATGTTAGTGGTGGTGTTGGTAATAACAATAATAATAATAATAATATTAACAATACATATTGCTGTAGTTTAAAATAAAGTAAACCTCTTCGTAACAATTTCAGGCAATTGCAAAAATTCATTTTAATATAATGATATAATATAGAGAGCATGAAATAATTATGTTTTGAAAGAGAAGTAGACATTTCTTATATATACAAGAGGACAAAGGGTGTAATAATATATTCGTTAGGAAGTGCCAAATAGGAGGAACAAAAGAAAAGTTTTATTAGTATTTTAAAGTAGCTGTGTGTAACAATATTTTAGATGGAAAGTTCTAGATAGTTTAGATGGATTGTTCTTCAGAACAATCATATCCGCACTGCGTATATCTAAACTTTAAAATAAATTGTGTTTTAATGTTTGAGCTTCTGAACTATGTTACAAAATGCATATTGATGAATCAATATATAACCTAACTTTTTGACTTCAGCATTTAAACTTTGATGTAGTAAAACTTTAAATGTTTTTTTATAAAGCATTGTGAATTTTCGACGTAAAACTGTTTCGATATCACTGAACGCAGGTCACGAGACTTACATTGCACGTAGTCTCTTACATCTGGATCCAATTGATCTATTTAAGGGTAGTCCTACTACAAGAACAATTTCCCTTTATGTTCACAATATAACTGCAGCTTATATTCGCATCATATATTATTTATTTTTTAATGTTTAATTGCAAGGCTTTTAAAATTTACTCATTTTCTGAAATTATTTCTGAATACTACTATCACTGCAATTTATAACAATAAAGTAACGTAGTAGCTAAATATTCAGTACACAATAATATTTAAGTAATAATATATACTGAATTATGTAAATAATTTTAGTTGACTCAATCAAAATTGTTTTAATTATCTATAATGTAAACAGAATAAAAAATGATATTTTTTTAAATGTTTATTTGAATTTTAAAAACACGCATTCATAAATTGAATTTTGAATATTGCAAGGAAAATTAAAATATATGCAATATAATTATGATGGGGTATTAATTTTAAAGTGAATAATTATTATTACATATCTGTTAGTTTATATTGAAACTTGAAATTATTTGTTTTGTACAACAATGTTGAAAATGTTTTTTTTTTTTTTTGTTCAAATACGTGCGCACACAGATTTTCGTAGTTAAAAAGAAGGAATTTCCTGTACAAAAGTTTCTTCTGAAGCAACGTTGACCGAGTGGTGGAGCAGTGATGCATAAATATCCAATGATCCGTGAAGCATTCACAAAAGTGAACTTTATAGTCACAAATTGTCTCTTAATTTAAACAAACCATTGGGTTGAATTCAGTTACAGGATATGCGATCCTGTCAGGATCATCACTTGATTAAGGATTATCACTTCTGTTCAGGATCGCGCTCTGCTTGTCACAGTGCCCTAAAGTAATTTATTAATTGAGCTTACCGGTCTCATTGAATCCGTGCCACCAGTGTAGAAAACCTCCTACAGATCATCCACTGTTGAGACGACCTGTTTAATATATTTGATTGAGTAACTATTTAAAATATTAACTGTATTTAGGTTCTTAGTCTATATCAATTGTGTCAAAATATATTTGTGTATTTCATATTAAAGAGTTACATTATTAAAGTAAATGTAGTCAGCATATATTACATATCTAGGTAAATATGAATACTCATATGTCTGCTGCACTTTATGTAAATTTGTTTCACCTATGATCCTGTAATATCCTTGAAAGGTTCTACACTGAAGAGAGTCGCAGGATGCTACAGACATTGTGCTAGTGCTGGTGCTGTTGTAATTTTCTGATATAATTTGTCACCTTTTCATGTTGTATTCTAAAAGGAGAGTACCCGGAATTCCAGTTATAAAGTACGTGCAATTGGTAAACCTCATACAGGCGTGGCACGATATTATAAAAGTTATTATATTATCAATAATTTAATTTTACTAGGGATATTAACAAACGCAAATGTTATTACGCCTTAGTAGAAGCAACGATACAGTAACTCAACGGCACTTTTACCATAACCATACTTTCTCGCAAGTTTTCTTTATTTCTTCAACTTTTGTAATATATCCACGGTTCCTAGTCGGCCTCGTAAGTTTGTTTGTTCCAATGTGCAGGTTGTACATGCTCTGCATCTCTCTCTCGCTGCTGTGTAGTAGCCATTGTAGTGCCTCATAAATATACTCTGCTTCTACCACGAGCATGTCAAGGATGGAGTTCGGAGAAGACCCAGTGCACAATTGTCGATCCCCCTTCAGTTAAAGTAGTTTATCCTCAATGCAACATTTCCATTCACGAAAAAATCTTTTTACGCTCGACTCTTTCATTCCGTTCCTACCGGTATACAGTCATAAAAGATTTCACTATACACTATATCATTGCACTGCGCAGCTCCCTATTATCTGTGTTACTCTCTTCCAATTGACTCTAGATATAAATCTTTTTAAATTAGCGATGTAATAAAAGTCATGCTTTCTAAATTGTTAAAACTCATAAGTTTTATTTATTACTGACTCTAAGAATGTGATATAATTTCTCCGTTTATTTACTGCCCTTAAAATATCTTTCATTTTTCACCCTGCTTGTAAAGGGAACAGAAATATTTCTGAATATTTGATAAAAAGGTATATTTGACTTATTTTTAGTGATACATTTTCTATTGAAAGAATATTTCTTTATAAAGCAAGAAAACGCCAACAATAAAGTAGTACAAGTTTTTTAAAATAGTAAAGAAACTCATAAAAATGACACAGTAAGACTTATAAATTGTAGAGACTAGGAAACATATGTATCTTAAGGTGTGTATAATTCCTAGAATAAGTCAGAGTTTCTAATCACAAAGCTTAAGATATGCTGGAGATATAACATAGCTCCTGTACAGACTTGTCACTTCTATGAGCAAGAGATGAACCAAATCTTTCATTGTAATTAGATTAATTCTCGGTTTAGTTTTTTTACCTCAGAAAAAAAATCATAAATGACGTAACTTACATTTAACTCCACATAATTTGTACAACCACATAATGTATTACCACCACATATTTATGAGTATAGACCTAAATAATGTACTGTTGCCATATAGTGAGTGTAATACTAATTCTGAATGAAGCCTACAAGTTATTTGTCCTTTTAATGGAACCTTAATTTTATTACAATTTATTGTGACATTTGGAAACAACTGCACTTAAAAAATTAAAAGTGTCATTGCTTAAAATATTTATTCATTTCATGATTTGCGCTAAAAATACAAAATAAAATAGTTATTCAGGAGATATCAAAGACATTATTCTAATGATCAACATTTACTAAATGTTGCCTTTTTAATAACAGAAAGCTTAGTTAATTAATTATTTCTCAAGTTTGACGTTACAAAGGGATGTGTTTCAGAGATAACGTCAGCCAGTATTGCACAGAGAAGGAATATCATGCCAACAACAATTACTTCAGCATGCTTGTTCTTAAGAGAGCGCGGATGACTATGAATTGTTCTGTTTCATTTAAAATACTCGTTTAACTGGGTCAAATTGAATGGTTATAAACCATTTCAATAATTGTGTAAAATAATATCCTTTCGGCGTTTTGTTTTAACACAGATTTTAGTTTATCGAATGCACCTCAACAAATGTTTTACAGGAAGTTAAAATAACGTCTGTGTTATATTCACGGGGTTAAATTTGGACTTAAAGTTACAACAGGAATTGAAAATTTTAAATATTTTAAAATTTTGTAATTCATGAAAAGCAAAGAGGCAAACCAAAACACATTGTCATAGGAATATATTAATATTTAAAATAATATAAATGAGTAATAGACAAAGCCATTTGAAATGAAATGTGTTTTTTGTAAAACTAAAAGAGTTAGAGGAATATATCAGAAAATGTGTAAAAACAATAGAAATGCAGTGTTAAGTGATCAGTGGTGGATCCCCTAAAATGTTCTCTGATGCATTTTTCAAGCCTTTTGGAGAGTCGACACCCAAAAGATGGTTTTAATTAAACCATTGCTTTTTGTTGCGTTCTTTCAGAGGTTCCAAAATATAATAAAAGTTTAAATTCATGAAGTCTAAACATTTTATAAAAGAACAATGAAAAAATTATAATTTAACCGAAGTAAACTTTAAATAAAGTAGAAGAGTTTGCTAGAGATATATTTATATTCGTAAATTGGGACAAAATTAGTAAACAATAAAAGACGAAAATAAATTTAAATTAGAGAAAGTGACGCACTCAGTTCGAAGGAATCTGCATGTATAAAGTTTTTATAATTTTAAATTTACTAAACTTGGTAAAAGGATAAATTGGGAACTGAAACAAAGACGTGGTAGCTACGGACGCTGTCAGCCGCCAACAGGATATTACGACGGTGTGCCAGAGAAAATGGCTGCCAGTTAAGTTCTCTCAAAAGTTTCAATACAAAAGGAGATCCAAAAATAAAAACTAAAACTATATTATCTCTCTTTCTCATAAATAAAATTTAAATTTAAGAACTTTGGAGAAAACTACAATACTAATATATTCAATTTCTTAACAAAACATTTAATTAAGGGTAAACGGACAACGTAGTGGCTTTGTCACAAGTATTGTATGACACTATGTTTGTCACAAACAAACGTTTATGACGAGATTTTGATTTCGTGAATGAATCAAAGTGGCGGGAAAAAAATATTAAATAACGATATATAAACTGGTATAAAATTTATGTATGATTTCGAGGAATATATTGAGTTAATAAATAAAAAGATGTTGAAGAAACTCAATTCAAATTCAGTTTTAAAATGCAAGATATTAGAAACAAAAAACGATAGAATATTAATATTAAATATTAATTTTTCTAGCGTTTTTCATTCTGAGATTTTATGTAGCCATCATAAATGTCTGTGATAAATTATTATTGAGTGGTAAATATGTCAGTACGAGAAAGGTTTTTAAAAATGATTTAGTTTTGTTTTCTAAATATGTGAGATGTATTTAATGGATTTAAATACGTAATATTTTTGTTTTGTAAATGATATTTTATTTCTTTTTCTGTTTTTATTTTTAAGAATTGATGTTAGTCTTGTAAAATGCCTATAATTTATGATTTTATTTTGGTTCTCAAATATGTGGAAATTTTGATTTAATTTAATATTTAATATGCTCGATTTTTGATTCATTGAAATTATGCACTGTGGGATATGATATTATTATGAAATATAACTTAATTATTAATTTTGTTTTAAAATATGTTTATTTTATTTTTAGGTTATAATTTTTTAAATCTTGGAAATATATCGACTAAACTGCAAATTGTTATAGCCTGATTTTAATTTAAATTTGATTTTAGGTATGCCTATTTTAATTACTTTACTTTGGGGTAAAATCTGGGTAAAATTTGAGTTAACTTTTAATTTCATATATGTCTGTTTTTAAGGGGAAATTTGTTTTCAGGATGACGACACGAGTTTAAATTTATATTAACATTTATTATTAAAAATAATTTATGTACATTTTTCAACACAATTATTGGGGTAGTAAAAGTACTTTGTTCTAGTTAGGTTAAAATGTAAGTAATATAGAGCTAGTTAACTTGGGAATTTACTCGATAAATTGTCTGAAAAAAATAAGTTTTATACGAATATAAAAAGGGTAAGAAGATAACAAAATTATATTTAGAGTCTCTACATTTTACACTGGTATAAGCTGTCCTTTTAGAAACAATTTTTTTTTACTAACTGGGATTTTGAGTAATAATTATATTTCATTAAACTAGTAATATTATTAAATTGCTTAAACAATCCTGTCAAATGGCCACCAAGGCGAAGATTCATTTAAAGAATCTATTCCCCGGACCAAAAACCAAAGGGTTCAATCTCAGCGAGTAATTAAAAAAAAAAATTACTTGTACTCTGGCAAATGTTTTCAAGCGGCAGAATGAGTTCGGTTATCGGGCAAATACACTTTTACAAAATGTTACGTTGCAGCGGTTGTTTAGCTGGCTGTGGGCTGAAGCCGACGCGACATCAGTGGACCGCTAGTCGATGTGTGTTTGTGTATGTGTATGCGTGTGTGTGTGTGTGTGTGTGTGTGTGTGTGTGTGTGTGTGTATGTGTGTGTGTGTGTGTGTGTGTGTGTGTGTGTGTGTGTGTGTGTGTGTGTGTGTGTGTGTGTGTGTGTGTGTGTGTGTGTGTATGTGTGTGTGTGTGTGTGTGTGTTTGTGTGTGTGTGTGTAAACGGAATTGGGTGTGTCTTGTCATCTTATCAATAAACATAGCGTTGAACATCATGGTTGACACTCGTTTACAATTGCTTTCATGTGAAGCATAACTGGTTTACGTTACGTAAGCTTCTATTACTTAATTTGTAACAATTTGAAATTGATCGTATCTCTACGAAATTCTTAGTAAGGAATGACAATTCTGCGGAAGTTGTAATACATTATGAAGGGTGTGCGCAAAGTAAATTCCATTAGCAGTTAAATTTAATGTAGGCAATAAACTGAAATTACTCTTAATACAAGTTCATTTCTATTCAAGGGTATCCTTTTATAAAAGGTTTTAAGTAAACACTTTTATGTTGTTGAATCATTCTAAACACAAAAATAATATTTACCATAATCATTTCCTGTACCCACCAGAATTAAGAGACAGTCTTACAGTAAACATTGTGAACGTGAATGCTGTGTGAACTTTAAACACTGTGAACTGGTCTATCGCTCGTATAATATAATAAAACTGAAAAGGTATTTTAGGCAGAGTAATTTGAACATTATTCGCTTGGATATAATTAATATATCAGCCTGAGATAGGTTTTCGTACAGGGAAAATATGTTACTTCTTTGCTCATCCTAACTAGGAAGATTATAAAATAACGTAGTTTAATAGCATTAGCCATCTCTCTAATGTAATGTATTTTACCAGTTATGTAAGGATGAATCACATTCGTTGTTTAGACTGAGACATTGCTTGAAATCTTCAGTATAGAGACAATTTTGACAAAACTGATATTTCAGAATTTTCCTATTTTTTCGTAAAGATGTTTTGTAACATTTTTGACATTGTTTACACAAGAATGAATTTAAATATAATTATCTCTCAATTTTAGATTATACAGCGAATTAATTGTAAGATTCACATTTTATATTTATATAAAATATGAACATTAATTTCCAGTAAAAATATTAGGAAAGTGGTTATACAAATAAATATTCATACTTTCTAAACTTGTGTTTAGTTTTAGTGTTTATAAGGAAAGTGTTTATTTGGTTAAATATAATTTAAATAGGTAATTACTCCAGTAAGGCCACCATAGATAGATTTATGACCATGATGATATCATATCTCACCACCCGACGCTCTCATAGGCTACTTCAGAAATGAAGCATGCCATAATGTGACCCACCATCTCGTTCTTGTTGCGACCCACCATCCCATAAACACATACCCTTGTTACTAATGTGATACCACTTATATACACAAGATCCAATTATGTATAATTTATATTACATTTAAATTACTAATGTAGTTCTACTAGCAATATTGTTTTAGAAATTATAAACAAGAAGAAACCTTTAGCTATAACATATTTACGTATGTTTCACAAATACAATCAGCACAACTAGAAAATTACAACTGATTCAGTTTTCTAACCGTCTTTAGATTTTTTATAGCTAGTGATTATTTATGGTTTTTATAATAAAAAATGATACCGATAAAGTTTGTTAATTACGGTTCTAGAGGAAGGAGAAACCTTTCAGACTGTCACATTACATGGAAATAAAATCTGTAAGTATTATTTTTCTTTGGAATTATTTTGTAAGTATTATATTAGTAAAAAATCTTGGCGTATTATAGGAAAAAAACTTTGATAAAATTGGTTTGTGAATACTATTCAGATGCATTCATTCCCTTGCGGAATGGCCTGAAAATAAATATTCAATAATGGAAGGAAAAAGTTTTAAAGTAGGAATAGAATATAGGAAATCTTATAGGAGAAAGAAACATTTGACTAGGAAGACTGAAAACATCAGATTGCTCCTTCAGAACTGGTTTAAGGTAACTGATTTTGTATTTCAAGGCAAATTGTGTAGTAAGGCAAGTAAAGTAAAATAAAAAAAAATATAGCCGAATCAAGTAACGCCACGTAAAACATTTGGCAAGGGCTGAGCAAGTGTTGGCGTGCCTCCAGTCCAAACCTGTACCATATGGAAATTATTTTATTTAAACTTATAGGTGTAGTGAACTATTCAAATTTATTAAAAGTAATTCTATGAACGTAATTTCTTACAAACTCAACAATAATAACTCCGACAATAAAGTGCATTATTGTTTATCGATTTCAGTATTACGTAAACAAACAAGTATCATGTTTTTCATGTAATATCAAATAAATAGAGTATGTAACCCTAATAGGTTAGTTATTGATAACCTAAATGCGCATGTTTTGAAAAATTTCTGTGCGAGTATTTATTCTATATTGATTTTGTAATTATAAAAATATACCACAATGAGGAATAGGCTACAAAAATACGTGATAAAATAGCAAAACCAATATTACTCGAAATGACAGAAACAATAGTAGTGTGTATATAAAAAAAGTATTACAACTTGAGCACTTCTGGTCGATATAATAGAGACTATATTGCTCTGTATAACAAACACAATATTACTCATTCTATCAGAAGCAATAACAGTCGATAAAATATAGAACGTGTACTTCAGACGAATGCTCTGAAAACATATTTGACGTTTATATCATTGAAATTGTTTTTAAACCAAGATTTTTCGAATTCAGTTAATGCTCATAACATAAACATAACATTTTGTTTTATAAATGACTTGAGAGATTTGGTTGGGTCAGCCAATTGCTTATTTACATTCAGGGTGTTACATTAAATTTACCTAATTAAAGAAAGATAGGATCGGTTGGTAGGCTTTGGAACTGTCCAGCAGAAGAGATACAAGATGTAAAATGTAAACGTCTTTTACGAATATTCTTACATCTAAAATATTGACAGGGTTATACAGACGTACTTTGAGATAAATTTAACAACTTAAAAATATAACATTGTTTGTTTGTTCCTAATATTACTTACGAATATTGATTGATGTTTTTTACGAGAAGAGCGTGCGACAAATGTTTGCTTTTACTTTAGCTAATTAATTATTAAAAAATTCTGAAATATACAAAATAGCTTTTAATCTCAAAATTACTAATAAAATATGAAGTATTATACCTGAGTTCTACTGAGTTTTATATACGTTGATAAGTTTTAATCATTAATTGACATCACGAAAAATTAATGAATTACGTAAAATATTAATTATGTCGAACAATATTAATAATATATTATTATAAAATGTTAATGGTATATAAAGAATTCAATTATTTTTGTTAAAAATAGTTTTATTTACGCATTTACACGAAAAATAACTTATTTTTAATAATGAAATAGGAAAGGACAAAGAAAATCGTTCGTCGTAAGAAGACATAAAAAAAAGACAAGAAAAGGAAGACAGAAGAGTAGCAAACAGAATGAGATAAACAGTTATGAAGAAAACAATATGAATAACTAGAAATAATTGATCTTAATAATATCTAATAGTTAATTGATCTAGTAATAATGGTGATCGTTAAAAAACATATAACTATTGTAACTTTACTATTATAACATATGCTACATAGGAGCATTGAGTGATACAAAGAGAATTTTACGGGTTTCTTAAAAGAATTAAGAGAAGTAATAAAAGAATAGAAAAAGGAAAGATCAGACAATACTAAAAGGTCAGTAATAGAAAAATCAGGATGAATAAGCTTCAACAGAAGGAGGTCAACAAGTGTTGAAGAAAAATACTAACAGGAAAAGCGATGGATCTAGTGGACTGAGAGTTTCATATTTTGGGAACTCTGTCTACATGATTCAAAATATTGAAAGTGGTTTTGAAGAAAACGGATGATTTTTGTTAGTTTTGAAGCCAAGAAAACAGTCTGTTTTTTTCGAAAGTAATCTAGCAGGGTCAACGGAAGACTGGTAGATGTCACTGGAAAGTAACTGACTTCCGGAACCTACGTTTTTCTCTCGAAAATATTTCATGTCCCTTTACCAATAATTAACGTTCTACTGATGGCTTCTTTTTGTTTCATTATCAGAAGCAAAACAACTCCTGTAGCATATTTTAGACTTACCCTTAGTTGCCCAACGTTTCAAAAATTTTGAAAGTTGAGGATTATATCATTGAATGGTTTTTAGTGATGCTCTATTAACGTGGTAATATTTAGAAAAAATTTAATTTAATAAAATATTATTTTTTTTAATGGTGGTACTCTTAAGTATCGTCGTTCCAGCAAGTAACTTTGTGTCGATAATGACTCAATAGACTATTAATATGCTAGGTAAACTAATATATTTTACTTACTAAACTGATTATTAATGGTATCTGCAACTGCTATCTTCAATCTATATACTTATGGTTCAAGTAAAGTGCTGTACAAATTCACAATATTTTCAATTTTTTATTTATAAATTATTAAGTATTATCTCTGGATACTAGCAAAACAAAAAGTTGAATAATTACAAATTGAATTGAATAATAACATAAAGAGTTGATCGAATAAATATATAAATATTATTGTCTAATATTTGATAATCGCTAAAATAGTTTTTTCCTTACAACATAAAAAGCACAAAACACTTACTTTGAGGTCGAGATTGAATTTTATTCAAAACTTTGTGGGTAATAATCTTATGATAAATTATGTTTTCATTATAGGAAAATTATGTATTACTTTATATAAGTCAAAATTATTTATCCGGGTTCTTGTTTTGAAGTCGGGTCTGTTTAAAAAAAAATTAACTTCCGTATTAAAAGCAAAGCTATTGATTCACATATAAATGAACACTCGATTGAAGAGGAGGGCATGTGTGCGTATATGTATACACATGTGTATATTGCAACCGTACGAAACTTTAGATTACTATGAAGGAAATAAATTGTACTAAAAAATATAATTTTCTTATATACTAAATATAGTAAATTTTATAATTCTCATAAATCTTAACACACTAAAGAACGACGATGGGTACAAATAAGAGTAATCAAAGCCAATAGTGAATTGTGAGTAAATAGGGAGATTTTTATTATAGAATTTAAAATAATTCAAATATAATAATTTATAAATCTGGGTAGATGGTAACGACAAGTGTATGGTTAATTTTTGTAGGCTTAGAACATTGTTAAGCAATACCCCTATTGTAAAAATACAGTTGAGATATCGGCTATAAGCAATATAAGGACAAAATGTTACTAAACGAGAAGCTATCTACAGCCAGGCGATATATAAAAAATATATGATCAACATATATGAGGAAACCCATAGACTATTGATCAACATTGTTGATAAAGAGTAGAGAATAAAATTCAGTAACTCGAGATAAAACATTCAACTCAAAAGAGTTGTAAAAGCTATAAACGTATAATACTTTGTTGAATAGTCACGAACGTTAGCAGACAAGGAGGAGGAAGTGACGTCAGAAAGAAGTGCCCCAGCCCTTTTCCTCACATTATTTTAAAACTTCCTTTCTTTTTTAAATTCAGTGGAATTTAGTTTTATGAATTGTTTATTGGGATTTTGCATATTCACACAAAATAGGCTTATGCCATTTGAACGTTGTCTTTCAGTATTATAGTCGACTGAAAAACAACTATTTGTTAAAATTTGGTCATTTGTTATTTCCTGTCTTTGTAAAATTCACCTGACTAGATTATACATAATATCATTAGGGGTTTATTGGCCCAAATATCACTTAAAGACAATTGACGTAGTAATGTGCGGTCGTAAATCTTTTTTACTATACCTCAAGTAAATTTTCTTAAATAAAATGATAGTGATATATAAAAAGTAAATAAAATTCAAAATAACTTTCTTTTCCAAGTAATAAAATACATTTACGGGGGTGAGTATAGAAAAGGTAGAGGTTACGAAACGACGTTTTCACGATTTCCGTATAAACTGAGTTTTAAAGAAATTTAGTAAAACCACTTAAATTCCTAGAATGAAACATTGTCATGCTTTATTAAACAAGAGATTTGAGTCACGTGGTAATAATAGCAACGTAATTTTATGAGTGGTTTTATATGGTTTATATTTAATTCTTATGATTAAGGTACTATATGTAGACGTGCTTATTTATAAAAGAAATAATAAACGAATAAAATCAATTATAACTAATTTATGCTCTGAATATAAATTGTACGGCCTGCGAGCATACAAATGAAATTAATAAATTGTAAATTAGGAATATTTATCCTATTTAGAAGAAACGAATAATTTTTAATGGCATCATTAAACAAAGTTATAAAACGTAAGTTAAGGTTTAATCACTCAATAAAACTATTTATTATTTTCAGTTGTCATTCCGAACTGATTCCTAAGTTAACATATTAATTGTTGAATTGATAAAATATAGGTCTATTCATGTTTTGTCAACAATTACATATATTTCCCTCTAAAACGTGATCCGAGTTGCCACAGGAATTAATAACTTTCTCTACACTTTCATGGATTTACTTTTACCATTTTTAAGTATGTGTAAAGAAACAAAATTTGAGACATTTCGTTAAATGAAGTACCCCAATGAGTACACTACATTCAAAATGTTAAATAATTCAAAAGTTTATTAAAAAAGTTAATAGTTAATAGGTAAACAGTATTATAGCTAGTTAAATTATTTGCCAAGAGAAATTCAAAATTTAATATTTACAAAAAAGATTTAAATTAGTGTAAAATTATTTTTACGAGCACATACAGTCATATCTCTCTCTTTGTCTCTCCCTCTCTCTCTCTCCCTATATATATATATATATATATATTTAATACACAGATTAATAATAAGAGACAGTATTCCCCTTTTTTTCCATATTGAAATATTTTTACATGATAAAAGAGTAAATTATGGGTATAGTTCTTGTGCGATATTTAAACATTAAATCTCCCCTTAGGCCATTTTAATGAAAACCTACATCGTCAGTAATAGACTTCTAGGTTAGTATATTAGAACAGACTTAACAGAAAATAGCGTTGTTTTAATGGAAAAGTAAATTGCGTAAGGGAGACTTTAACTGAGATTTTAGCGCTGTTGGTAGGCAAGTTTGATATAATGTCTGCAACATTACTTGTAAAATGTAACATATAGTATCATATCCCATGTGTCAGTATTCATACAGTTTTAAGAAAATATAAGGCCCATTAGGTTGAAAAAGATGTCTTTGTACCCAGGTCAAGTTATTAATATTCATACAGTAAGGTTACAGTAGCATTTCTCTAAGTATTAAAGTTGTTTACAATTACGCATTCTCGTTATCTTGAAGTTGAAATAAAGTTGTCGTTTCACCTTTCATTGTAAGGATAAAATAATAATATCAAATTAGGGCTAAACAAGTCAACTTGTTATAACTATATAATTTGACTTGAAATATCTGTATCTATGTGAAACTTAATTTTTAATTTTTCAGTATTTCCTTTTCACATTTATAATAGATTTGAAATCAATAAACATATTAATGTTTGTAAAATCTAAAACTCCATATTGATTTTCAAACTAGCCTATTTGGAAATCTTCACAAGTACTGACGTAAACGAATTCTATAATCCTAGTCACGTATTTCATCATGATAAAGATATTATTTGGGATATATGGAAAATATCTAATGTTTTACTTGCGCTGTATCTCCATAAATGTTGAACATAATTAAAATACATAATAGTTTTTGAATGTGAAGTTTCGTTTATAAAATGAATATCTATGTCTAGTAAAAGTGTTTTATATCCATTCAATTATTTAAATTTTTTAAATTTAGTTTTATAATTTAGACCCTAATATTGAAATTTTTATCTTTTTACATTACTAAAATCAATAAGTCATTTACATTTTCCTTACTAAAATAGACTCTATTATTATATAAGCAAAGCTCCTCAATATTCAAGTACTTGATAAAATGATTCAGAATTGTTTCTCTTTTATATCACTTTATATGTTTTTATTTAACTGGTAAATATTTTTGAAACTCAACTTAAGGTGTGTTTACTTTAAGCAACTGTTATCATTCACGTTGAGTCGTCTTTCTTTAACACTGAACCCAGCAGCCATCATTAATAGTTTTAATTTACTTTACCGATTACCTCAGGAACAGAGAAGCCTAACTCGTCAAAAAAAACTAATTTATTTCAGAAAATTTATAAGTTTGTTATTCCATATAAAAAAAGATATGAAAAAAATTAATAAATAATATTAAAACAATAACTTTTTTGAATCAAAGCGGTCCCTAGGAAGTTTAATTACTTCGTGAAGCTATTAAAATTGTTCAATGACTCCTTAACTTGTATAAAGTTTATAGAACTATAATAAAGATTGCACACTGGAAAATGTATGTAGAAATATAACCAAATAAAATATGTGTCTCAAGCAACAAAATGCAAATAGAGATAGTTTTAAATATACAATTTTGTAAAATAATGAAATACTTATGAAAGTCTAGGAAGCAGAATAAAATTACCAAATCGTAAAATTAGCTTTCCCTTTTTGCATTTATATTCATTTACTAACCTAATAAAGTTGATTTCCCAAATCTTTCACAAGAAACTTTTCATTCAGCTTCGCATTTAATTCCATCCACTGTTTACATTTTAAAACGTTTAAAAGTTTTATTCGTTTACAGCGAATAGAATCACTTTATTTTATTGAGGTATGCGTAAAACTCAAGTTAAATGTTTAATACCGCAACCTTTCAAGAAAAGTCTTTGATATAAAAAACATAATTTTATAATTTTTATATTATAAATAACATGAGAGTACGAGTATAATGTCTTAAACTAGGTTTTTTATTTTAAAAGATATTATTATCACTTTAGTATTTATGAAAATAAAAACGCAATAAGTAATAGAAATAATACCCCTATGTTATTTTACAAACCTATACTAAAAGTATGCTAGAGACGATATTTAGCAACATTATTACCTACATTAGTTTATAATTACTTTTGCTATTAAAATAAAATTATTTTATTTTTAACAAAAATTTATTTTAGTATATCCTCATTTACAAAAACTTGAAAAATTATCCCTACCCACATAAATATGTCAAAAATTGATAGTTATATAAAAGTTATTTATAGAAAACTAAACATTTAAATATGTGACGCTGTATCGAAAAACGCTATATTTTTCAGTTGTAGGGGCAAAAGGTATAAAGTAACTTTTAAAAAAAACTAGTATAAATACTAGTAGAGTACACAGATAAGTAGCAAGATCGTATTTACTATGTGGTCTAAGGTTTTTTACAATTCTCAAATCAATATATTGCAGGTAATGATCATTTACAAAAAAAAAAAAATGAACCTTAAACAAGAAAAAACCCAAATTTCCTACAAATCTGCTTAAGATTTTGCAACCATTTTCAACAATTTATGACACGCTCAATTTATTACTTACCTTCATAATAGACAAGATATTTTTTTTGTCTGTGTACTACACCTTGAAAATATAAATATTTTTGGGCACATTTTAATACACGGGCTATTTTGAGATAGGCTAATTAGAAATTAGTTTTTGACATATCTGCCCTTAAACCTCAGAAAAATTGGCTTCATGGATACGTAATATTAAGTTTAATATTGTATCATATTGGATTGATATTACACAAACCTATCCTTCCAGTCCTGCAAAATGGTTTTCCATTATTAAAAAATATAGTTTATAGTAATCCATGTTATACTCACGATTTTAAATTGCTAATTAAACATAGTATTTACATTGTTTCTGCTACGAAATAACTCTACCATGGTAATTGAGTAGCAACATATTGTTCTAAATAATAATAATCTTAGGGTTTATGCTTATGGAAATCTTTAAAGCACTGTAAACTGGTGAATCCTATTGAAATGTCAATAAAGATAAAGACGGTAATTTCCACAAAGGCCAACAATACTAGAGTCCAAACAATTTACTTACTAACAATAAGCGTAAAACTATTATATTACTCACGAAGTACATTTTCTTAGTATTAAATAACAGTGATAAAGAGGAAGTTAAAGCAGAAATTACTGAGTTTTTCAAGTAGTAAAATATGTTTGCCAACGTTGTCAAGAAAACCAATAAAAAAGGAAAAGGCACATAAACCGTTACTTATGCATGGAGTGTGATTGGACTTTATTACATTTAGCATTACAATAACGGTATTAAAATCCTATTACAGAAATCATTGCAATAATTAAAGGAAAGGGACAAAATACACTTCTTCAAAGATAGATGACTTATTGTAATAATATTTTACAAATGCATTTTTAATACTTCAATTACACCAAGTAACGTTTTGTTCCAAACTTAAAATTTATAAGGATTATTTAAAAACTATAGCATCTCAATTAACTGACATAATTTAATCAACCAAAAATTAATCATCTTCCACAATTAAAAATGGATAATTTTTTAAACCATTCCATTCTATTAGTTCCAGACACAATATTATCAAACTGTATAGTACGCAATAATTAAAGGAAAGGGATAAAATACACTTCTTCAAAGATAGATGACTTATTGTAATAATATTTTACAAATGCATTTTTAATACTTCAATTACACCAGGTAACGTTTTGTTCCAAACTTAAAATTTATAAGGATTGTTTAAAAACTATAGCATCTCAATTAACTGACATAATTTAATCAACCAAAAATTAATCATCTTCCACAATTAAAAATGGATAATTTTTTAAACCATTCCATTTTATTAGTTCAAGACACAATATTATCAATCTGTGTAGTACAGTTAAATACTGGATTTATTATAAAGTAGGCACATGATTATGCAATTAAAATAGCTAACATCTTTATTGGTATATTATTGTGTTAACTGCCATTAAAAATGGAAACGATTAGTAATTGTGTTGGCATATGTAATAATTATTAGGTGCTTTGTATCTTAGGCATGAATTAATTTTAAAAAAATTGATTACGTTTTATAGAAACTTAAAACGTATTTATTTGTTTTATCAATAATGAAGTTACGAGTATCTCATTATTTTATCTTTGACCTATTTTGTTGTATCTTCATGTACAAAAGCTTGAAAAATTATCCCCACCCACAAACATGTGTCAAAAATAGATAGTTTAGATTAGTAGAAAACAAAACAATTTCGTTGTTTTAAAAACGCATTATTTTTTAGTTATAGGGGCAAAATTAAGGAAGGAGAGAGATTATTATACATAAGATAGAGGGCAGTACATATTGTAGATTTTTCTATAGTTTTTTGATTATATGATTCATTGTTTTTTACTTTTGAAAATACCAAATAATTTTTGTAGTAGGTATGGCTTTTTGTCTTCTCATAATTAACACTTTTTTGTTATATCGAAAGACTTAATTTTTTGTATAGGAAAACAGTTTCAAACTTGATAAGGGCAACAAACAGGTTGCTAAGCGTTGATGTAGTTTAGCCAAATACTGAATTCACTTGTTTAGTAACAGTATTTTATTTAATAAAAAAACATCATACGAGTGCTTTAATACACATGATTGACTCATAAATTTACACAATTCGATTTGAGCAAGTAGAAAATACTGGTAACTGACTTGAAGAGTACAACGGGCCCTTTCAGTGTGTCTGTCATTTATTAGTAGGCTAGGGGAAATCACTGTATCCAATTTACAATGTCCAGTTTGTTAGTCTGTAAAAGTCCTCTTACATACCCAGATGTGTGTTGTTTGTATAGGGAATAAGCTTTACACTAATACATGTAACAATAAGAACATGACAAGTCCTTCCTATGTATTCAGGAGCGTGAAACCAGAGCAGAGTCGGGGGTAGTCGGAGGCATAGCCTGAATTCTACTTCACTCCGTTCTGTTCTTATAGATAGGTGGGCCCCCACTTCCTTCACGGATAGGAAATCACACTGCCTTCTGTTATATGCCACAACATCACAGTCAGGAAATCCAGTACCATCTTTGTGCGTAAACCAGTAGAATTGATGCAAGTGCCTGGTGATTAGTCGTAGGACTTTTATTACACCTAAGGCCAAGTGAAGGACTTAGGTGGATGTCGCAACGCTTACTTTATTCAAATCAGTGCTTCTTTGTATATCTCTAGTAATCTATACAATCAGTTAAATATGGAAATAGAACATTACTTGCATGCCTAATATAGTGTTCATCAAGTTTATCAATCCTGGATAAAAAACTACAAACATATAAAAATCTAAATAATACTATTCAAGTTCCAGTCTCATAATGAGCTTCATTAAGAAAGAAAAACCCAGAATTTTCTATCAAATATAGATTTATGTAATAAAAGAAACAAGATACAGGGCATAAGGGGATATTAAAATGCGAAAATTATACGCGGGTGTGTTTAATATTATGCAAAAAAGAGATATATAAAAGTCAGTCTTGTCTCATTGCACATTATGTAATAGCGAAAGTAATTCACTATACAATTGATTTCGTATTACTTAGTTAGTAATTAAAATTTCCATCTGACGTTTAGTGCTTCCGCATTAATCACGCTGGTGTGGACGTTATACTGAATAATTCATCCTGTATGAATAATTCGTAATGATACAATAAACCTATCGCAAATGGTTTTCTTTTGTATGAATAGCCAAGTAGGTTGAAATAAATGAGACATACGATGTTATGGCTTTTTATTATTTGTAATTTATTCTCATTTTGAAATACTTATAATGACGAAAAACTACAAATTAATAAAATATTTTTAAAAATATGCGTTTCAAATACCATGACAAATCACCTGCGAGAATGTTGGCAACAAAATCTAATCTATAACGAGTAATAGGTTATATCTCGAGTAGGTATACTCAGTAATGTAGGTGACTTTGTCACTGAAACATGAAGTTAGTTTCGTTATTATTTAATTTTCATTGGAAAAATTTTGCTAAAATTTCTGCATACTGGTTTAAAGATATTTGTATGAAGTGAAATAATATGTAACTTCGTATATTGGTATATAGTACAGTAATTTTATAAACCCTCCAGTAAGCAATAATGGATGGAAATTTGCGTGCTATTTTGTTTGTTGTTTTGTTTATGTATAGTAATGTGATGTATTTGTTTACCCTGACTGTAGTATTAATTATAGTGTTTTTGTTTGTATTTTATACCACAGATTGTCTATTATTGAGGTGTTGTATCCATTTGTGTATTCTAAATATTTAATTCTATCCAGTTCTTTTTTCATGTTTTCTGTGGCCATTGGGCCTTCTTTAAGTCTATGGAGCAACAAACAAAATAGCCCGCCTATTTCAAAAAATTGGATACAAAATAGCATACAAAACTAATAACAAGTTACAATACAAAATACAACACGAGACCAACAACAAAGATAATACAAGCACTAGGCGTACACAAACTAAACTGCGACAAATGTAACAAATTCTGCATTGGACAAACATGTCACAGCTTTAAAAAAAGAGTCGAGGAACACAAACAGAACACCGACTCAACATTTTACAATCACATAAAAGAAACAGGGCACAAATACACAGACATTTACCATAACCAAGAAATCTTACACATCAACAAACTAGAACAATATGAAATTTACTGACACAAAAAAAACAAAGTACAAAGATATTATAGGAAAAACACAATACAAATCTCACATACTCTTTGATACTATAGAAAACCTGTCTTTAAAACCGTCATCGCCTGGTCCAACATTCCAAGTAGAAGACACTGATAAAGATCGCCACATATAGATCGAAAACTTTCTGTCTTAGTAAGGTTTAACAAATTTACAAATTTAAAGTTCGGATAGTCATTAACTATTGTTTAAGTGATTAATTAAGATTCACCGATTGTAATGGACTACAAGATTCAAGAATTTAATTCAATAAATGATTTTGTAATTATGTGTAATATTTTGACGTGGCAGCAGAAAACATCTTACAATTATTACTCTAAGTAATAAAAGTGAGTATTTTTATATAACGTTTGTATTCTGTAAAATAAATTACGTTATTATTTGGTACTTTCTGGTAATGTTGTAGTGACATTGTTTTACTATCCCATGGTAATACACAAAGCAAGACTATTAAGACGAGGTAGTCAGCTGGCTAATGACTTTTAAAACAAAATCATTTGCTTAAATTCTATAATCAAGCTCCAGAGATCTGAGTAAATACGCTTTTTATGTTAGAAAAATCTGTTCAAAAACGTTACTATTGATTTTTATATCATACAATGTCAGGAAAATTTGGTATTTTTTTAAAGAATGAAGTTTTATGCAAAATATTTACTTTCTTCTCTCTGCAATATAATCTCTAAACTGGAGTGTGGACCATGGGCTTGATATATCTACACCTAAAGAGCTACTAAAGTAATAACAATATAAATATAAGCGGCGAGAAGGTCTAGGAGGCAGAAGTCATTTGACCGATGGCAAGATTCTTTTCATTTAGAAGTGTTACTTAATAACAACAAGGAGACATTCTGGAAACCATGAACAAATAATAAATCTATATGGGAGTGATGTTTCTACTTGTGCTCAACAAAAGACACAATAACAACAAAATCTTTCCTTACAAGGACCCTGAAGATAGTGTAAATATAATAAGGTCATGAAGAAAATTCTAACATATGATAATACTAAGTATATCCATGATTCTCATACCTGAAGTTTTCTAATGAAAAATACTATTAATCTTTAACACTCTTATACCTTGCTGACTCATCTCCTACACTTCTCTTACCTTAAAATGTTTAAACAATCCTTGACCGCAGGAAAGTAATGATTTATCTTTTGAATTCTAAATCTGATCCGAAACTGTAGCTTAAGGATTAAACCCCTTACGGTAAACCTGAACTTGTATGAAACTTAAAACTTATAAAAAATTAAACTTTTTAAGATTTTCTAGACATATAACATTCAATTAAATAAATTCAGAAAATATTTGTTTTTAGAATTTATTGGAAAATATAGTGAAAGAGAGAGAACTTTAATTTTAAAATAATAACTAAGGTAAGAGTATGAAAGTAAAAAACGTGTTTGTAGAAAACAAGAATTTGCTCCCTCGGTTTTAATTTACGTTGGTCTGTCCCATTGTGACGTCAGAATTGCTGTAATTTTTCTAATTTAAAAAGAAATACATTGTTAGCTAGAGAATTTAAATTATTGTAAAATTTCGAAAAGAAAAGAATTATAAACTTTATAAATAATGTTTATAATTACAAACATTAAATAATTTTTAAGAAATAAACAAATTTCGATTATTCTCTAGTCTCTAATATCTACAATAATTTAGTGTAGATATTACACTAAATTACTACAATAATTAGTCTCTAATCATGTTTAAAAAAAAAAGAAAGACACACAAGTCCTTTATTTAAACAACATTATTCGAATATTCTTATGAAAGCTGAAATAAGTAAATAGAACATACACTAATAATGCCTATAATATGATTTGACTTGAAATGTATGCTTTCATAGCAAGAACGTAGCTAAACATTATGCTTATGTGAGGATAGGAAAGTATATACAGACACCTTGACCTAACCTCAAGAGTAAATATGAAAAAGATCCTCATATAACCTTCTACATGTTGATGCATTTAGGTAACACAGTGAGCTATAAAATAAAAAAAATTATTTCATTATAACAAGAAAACATAACACATTCTTAAGGAAACCTCTTAAGCCTTGATGCCTTACGTGAAAATAAGGCTGCAAGAAATCTTTATCTTTCTTTCTCTTATATCAATAATTTACTATTATCTCAATCAAGGGTTAATATTGCATTAATTAGGTTCTTCACCGATATTTATTATCAGAAGTTTCTAGAATTTATGCTTTTATGTGAAAATACAAGACTAAATTTAAAATATTGATTATATAAAAGGCAAAACTATCGTTCCGTTATTGGATTTAGCACGACTCACTAGATTTTATATTGTTATTATTTCATCAAATATACGGTATATTGCATTATGCTTTGATTTCACGCAGGTACAAAAATTGATTACGAAATTAAACAAATTATCATATCGTTTAAAATCATTGAGGCCAAATTTGCTTTTTAAACTAATAATAGAATCAATAATGTAATAACCAAAACTGAAATCACCCAAAATAATATGATATAAATGGTGTATAAAATATACAATCTGATTTAGTGATAAACAATATGTTGAACAAAAGGAAAAAATAAAAGAACGTTTTAAATAATATTTAAATACTAATAAGAAGTCTAAAATTTTTCAATCAATATTTTTTACAAATTATATTGTAAATACTAATAATTTTCGTAATTCAACAAATCTGAATCTATAATAAAAACTAGATAAACTTTTAAAATAACATTTCTAAACATTTAGAAATTTACTAGCAAGAAATCACACACTGGGCCCGTTTTAGACTTATTTGGTAATTTGTTATTAGTAAAATATTTTGTATAACCGTTTTTAAAATTAAGTAAATCAAAACTCCAGTAACATTATTGGCGTAATTGTTTCCGTTTATATGTACCTAGCTAACATTGAAATTCCCTGACCGATCCATTAAGATGAATATGAAATGGATGCTCATATAACTTCCAAATAAAGAATAAAATAACTTATTTATATCAAGACGATCAGGATACATAAAACATCACTAAGAAAATGCCTTAACCCTGATTCACACATGGAAAATAAATGGAAAGAAATATTACCATTGTATTTGCAAAATACATAAATACGAATATATAACTGTCAATAATTACAATTGTAAATGTAATTAAGCACAGTGACTTATAACAAGAGTCCGATTCTAATTCTTTGTTTAAATTATAATATAAATAATTAGTCATGTTAGGCCTAATATAAATAGGTTCGTAACTCGATTTGGATAACAAATAGCCTTAGCTAACTGATTAATTTTAGTTATAAAATGTGTTGATACAAAATTTAAACAGTAGGATGGTAAACATCATCACAACACGATCTTACGCTTTTGACTGAACACATGTTTGGTAAATTTGTACAAAAACAGATTTTAAAAATTAATCTGAAACGTCATTTGCATGAATATTGTAAAGTTAAAAAAATTAAAAAAACGACTATATACTCTAAACTGGTGCGACAATCAGCACTGACATGGAACCCTTCATATGACTGCAATGGAATCAATTGTTGACAAATTATTACTTTCTACGTAAATCCCACCTCGTAATGCGTGTATTTAGAACAATATTTAAGTAGCACAAAGAACAAACACAAGGAATCTACCCACTCGAACACATAATTATTTAGACATTAGTAGCCTATATTACTGTGTGTATAGACAGACCGCGATATTATTAAAATTAGATCAATTAGTCGTATATATTAACGGTGAAAAATAAACCGACAGTTTTATAATAGTATTATTTGTATGTGTGTTTGTGTTTAATTTACATTCTCTCAGGTGTAATATATATGCTTCTATATATACTACAAACAGATAAATTGTACTACAAAATTTATTATTCTGCGAAATACCTCATTAGTATATATATATATATATATATATATATATATATATATATATATATATATATATATATACACATATATAATGGAAAGTAACGAAATTCACAATAAAACTTCACCAAAACCAACATAAATACAAGTGTTTTATAATACCCTTTATAACGAGTATAGATTGTCACGAGTATGGAAATAATAACCTTGTAGTTTAACTATACATTTTTATAATAATAACGTTAGCTAATATATGAAATGGTTTTTATTTGCTAAAATGTTTTATTATAATAAAATGAAGTTATTTTATGGAAGCAGGTAACAAATGTTCATGTGTTAAATATTAGTTAATATTTTATGTGTGGAAAAGTCTCTGATTTCTTGCAATAAATTTAACTTCGTAACACACATGCGAAAAAAATAACATACATAAACCAATTAAATAGGTTTCTAAATATATAAGGCCCCTAACATATTATAAATATGCCCCTAAATCTTCTTTATAAAGTGCTTTTATTTAATGAATATAAAAATATTAAATAACCTCTCTCTCTCCACTGACTTAAACATACACACAATAAATACATAAATAATTATATATTAAAATTATTTATATAATATATAACCTATTTTCTATAATGTAAATGGTTAGGTATATAATTCTTCTCTAATTAATTTCACGATTGTTTCATATGCCAAGTTAAACAAAGGAAGACTCTAAAATATTTTTCCGCTTTGTGAAGGAAACCTACTAATCTTGAGACTTACTAGGTGACAGTTTCATAAAAACAAAACTAAAATTATTTTACTGTGAATCCGGGTCATTGTCTTTTTTGAGTAATTATCTGTTTATACGCACGACTAATAGATAAATCAGCAATATTTCACCGACCTTACATTTTCATAAGATACCGGTTTCACATTAGATTGTATTCCATGAATTCTTATTTAAGTGTATAAGTATAAGTACCAAATATTATTCTAACGGGGAGGTTGGTATTGCATGCTTAGCAATCCTGTAACACAATGACTACAATGTTTTCTAAATTGAATCGTATGAACCATCAGTATAACGGAAGGAAAACAAATATTCCCAAATATAACAGAATTTACAATATTTCCAGATTTTTAAATCAAAACAGATATGTACAACCTGCAATTGTGTATTCTTATTCAAGGGAGCAACATGAATAAAACTGTATTGCCTTATATTTACAAGATTACATGGGATTGATTGCAAATGAATGAGTGGGTTAACTCTAAACCCCTGCTATTTTGTTCTCTTGCATTTACATATTAAAATGTATAAGATAAAATTATACTTAGAAAATACCTCAAGAAAAGATTGCTGGAGAAACGTTTGTTTTTTTTTTTATTGGACTTTATGTTTCAAAAGTCCATGTTGTTGAAATTATTATACGAATACAATAATTACAACATAGAAACATTAGGTTACTTGTAGCCATATATCAAGAGCTGATAAGCTCCCTAGGTACGTATGAAAGCTATTAAGTAGTTTTATAATCTATAGAAACAGTATTAATATTTTATAAAATTAACAGAATGTACTTGATTACCAGGAATTTGTTAGTCTAAAGAAAAGAAATTTACTAACAAAATAACTCATACTATTGTATTGAGTACAACATCACACATACTGCATCACTCACATTGCTTACATAAGTGGCTAACCATACCCTATACATTACAATTAAGTTGGATTTATGTAATTTCGGATTGTCTTGCTTTTGATATAAGGTATTATTTTATTGAAAAATAATTAAATTTATCCACTAAAAAATACCTATTTTATTTAAAATTCCACATAGAAACTAAAAATGCGATTAAATCGAATCTCGCGCTATAAAATTACATTGACGGTGTCGATTATTTATTGGTATCGTGATACTCACGTTTAATTGCATTTCTATCCAGCCTGCTAAGTGTTTTAAGGTTAGTACGAAATATAAATTCATATCCAGTGACTTGTTACACTTATAATGTATGTCAAAAAGCATCGTCTACGAGTTCTAAATCGTAGAGTAATGGAAAATATCAAAAAAGTTCCTACATTTCTTTTAAAAAGTTTTGTTTTATTTATTTAGCCTAATACGAGTACATGTAGTGTATTAAAAACAAATGAGTGGTATTTAGTGGTTTGTTTGATTTAAAATTACCGTGTTATAACATGTAATATAATGTTAAGTCTGAAACGACATTCAATTCATTGTTGCTAAGAATTTTAATTAAACTCACGACGGAAAAATAGACAGAAATGTAATAAAGATATTAACAAGTAAAGTTTCTAAAGAAAAATATACAATTGTTTTAATAATAAATAGTTATTAATGAATACATTTTGTAGTAGCAACTAAATATAAAAAAAATATATTATCAATGACATCAATGATAACAATGATATTTTTTATATTAACAACACGACAGAAAAAAATTCAATTTAACTGTTTGTTTGTTGAAGAAATAAACTAATACCTCTAAATCGAGATACTGTGAAATTGTAGGACGAAAAGTTTAGTACAATAACATAACTATTACTGAGAAGTTATTAAAAACATCAATATTTATCTTAAAGATATAACTAGTAAAATATCTTGACATTAGTATCATATATTTTGAAATTAGTTTTTATGATTTGTTTCTTTTCTCTAAAACTGCTTTTATAAAGATTTTAAAAAAAAAGATGAAATTATTTTGTACTAAAAGAGTGTCATTTGTAGGGTATACATAACTAAAATAGATTTCCATTTCCATATATTCTATAAAGATTATTGTTCTTACGTCCCAGTAGTTTTTCCTACTCAGTGAGAAATATAACATTCCGTTTACCCTAGAAGCTATTATTATAAACAAACATTCTATGGAACGTTAATCTGAGGATCGATTGTTCAATAATTTCACACTTTTAATAATGAAACATTTCGATACTTCCCAACTTTTGGGGACATTAATTGTTCCTTTTCTTAAGACTACAATGGTACCTGTTAAATATTTTGCCATGTAACATTGATTTCCGGAGGACCTTAAATAATTAAATGAATGAAGGTACTTCCGATGATATAGGTCAATCAAGGAGTCAACCACAGAGTGTTTCTTAGGCAAAATCACCGGATGTTGCGTCTCATAACGAATCTGTACTGCTTCGAGTCGTCCACCAACTCGCAGGACGCCATCGCTACCGAGAAATGGTGTTAATCGTCGAAGCCTAGAAGATACCCTGTTAGGAGAGGTGTGTCCTAATGCTTTTAAATCTTCGATGAAGGAGGATGCCTGAAGTAATTTGAATATTTGGATTCTGGCTGAGTTCAACTCCCCCGTAGTGAGAGGTCTAACAGTTCTTCCTAAGTGACGAGAGTTGTGTACAAAACGCAACAAGTACGTCATTACACGCTGCAGTCGACTAAAGCTAGAATATTTCCGCAGCAAGTCCCAATCTGAGTGAACAGTGGAGAGAAGAGATATAGGTGAAATAGGTTTATATTTCCCTGTGTCAATGAGTTTTGCGGTATCCTGAAGAAACGTGGGTGTCTCTAGGTGTTCGTCTGGAAGATCCTGTAATAGTTGATAAGCGTTAGTAGTCCATTTCCGCAATTCGAAGCCACCTCGAAGTAAAAGAGAAATGAGCTGAGTTTTCAAATGAGAGGCCTCATCAATGGAACCACCACCCGCAATAATGTCGTCGACAAACGTTTGTGTGCGGTGTACTTCGGCAGCCTGAGGGAATGAAGCACCTTCATCGGAAGCGAGCTGATGAAGAGTTCTTATCGCCAGGTAAGGTGAACAACTAAGTCCATAGGTTACTGTGGTCAATTGATAAGTGGAAATAGGTTGATCGACATGGTCCCTCCATAGGATCAGCTGATAAGGTTGATCATCAGGGTGGACTTTGATCTGACGATACAACTGACGTATATCGCAAGTAAAAACCACATTATGATAGCGAAACATGAGTAACAGATCACAAATGTTGGTCTGCATTTCTTGTTCGAGAGATTTTAATCGTATTTCCGCGTTCCCGCGAGAAGTTCCGAGAAGAGGTTTATCTTCTTTGAAAGGAAGTCGGACACAGTAACGACCTGAAATGTCGCGTGTATGAGTAGCGACATAATGAGCTTCACATGCTTGATCATGTGGTGAGAGTTTTGAGGTGAAGGGCACTTCTTCATGTTGCCAGAATTTTTGTAGAGAATGGTGCATTTCCAAGTCATTCACCGTGAGTAATGTGGTGGACATACTAGCACTAGATTCCCTTTCACAGGTAGGCAGACATGGAGCGTCTCCCATAACCATGAATCCAAAGTGAGTGCCTATCAGGCACGGCATATTAGAGCCGAGAGAATGCGTAGTTAGAGTCAATATTAAAGGGAAAAGAGCGCCGCCCAGAAGAATATCAATGCGACTTGGCAAATGAAAAGTAGGGTCGGCAAGCGTATAAGATTGTACCTTATTTAGTACTTTAACGTCAATGTGAGTACGAGGTAAATCGACGAAAATTTTGTCGAGAATGAGAAAATTATGTTTGGCAGCTATTACTGTGCCATCGAGAGTGTGCACACCTAAAGAGGTCATGCCCCTTGAGCGAGTAAGAGTTTGAGAAAGTCCAACAATGTTGTGATTACTTCTCGTTCGAGTTACACACATTAGTTGAGCTACTTGCTCTGAAATAAATGAGGATTGGCTTCCTGAGTCCACCAGAGCCCGGAAAGTCGTCCCGGTAGGAGAGGAGAGTTTTACTAAAAGTGTGCCCAGGAGCACAGTTGTATTTTGAGAGGCAGGATTAGTCGCCTGAGAAGTCATACTAATAGGTGACTGAACAACTTCTGTTACACCTTGGCCCTGGGAAATAGAGGACTTTAATGGTGTATGCTGAGGCAGGTGATCGTTGTCGAAATGGAGAAGAGTGTGATGTTTCCTTTTACATTGAAAACAAGTCGATTTGGATTTACAAAACTTCACACTGTGAGCGCCCAAACATGAAATATATCTACTATACGACTTCGCGATCTTCAAACGCTCTGCCGGAGATTTGGCCTTAAACTTAAGGCAGGAATAGATTTTATGGTCTGTTCCTTTACACAGAAAACATAAAGGATCCTTTGTTTCAGACGCTGTGTCATTGACAGAGTTACAAGTCACCAGCGAAGTCCCCTTTCGGTTAACCTGAGTCTTATGCATTAACTGTTTTCCCTTTGAAATTTGAGGCGAGTTTGAAGGTAATGAGTTAGGGTTGAGAGTTGAAGAGGAATGTAGTGTCGCTTGTTCGAGTTCACTACATTTTTGTGAGAGGAAGTTGATAATTTCCACAGGTGTTGCCAAGGTCGACGTGTTATCCCGTGATTGTTCAAGCTTCTTCAGTAATGTAGAATCCAGCTTGCGTAAAATCATCGCTGACAATAAGGGATTGTTACTCGCGATATCAATTTGTAGCCCCTTCAAGGCTTGGGTGTTCTCTGTGTATCTTGTAACAAAGTTACGCATTTGGTTAGAAGTGTAATTGATATTCGGCAAGTCGAGAATTCTATTGAGATGAATTGACATTAATCGTCTTGGAGAATGATATCTCTCCATGAGAAGGTCATACGCGACTTGATAATTAACTTCCGAAATAGGTAAAGAGTTAATTAATTTTAATGGTTCACCTGAGAGTACACTGAGCAAATACTGTAGTTTGGTGAGAGCATTGAGAGATGTATTTTTATGTATGGTAGAGTCAAAGAGATTTTTGAAAGAAATCCATTCAAATGGATCACCCGTGAAATGTTTGAGTTCCAATTTTGGAAGTCGCAGTGGGATTTGCGACGAGAGTGAAGAGCTAGCTTCGGTTTTTTGCCTAGCAGCTTGTTTCGCTTCTATTGAAGCAACAGTGTAATTTATGCGAGAAACAAGATCATTAACCACAGCCGAATTGAGAAATTGGGAATAAAATCGTTATCTTTTTCCAACGAGAGTTCATTGAATAAGTCCAATGTGTCTAAAAATTCTTGTTTAATGCTAGCGACAGAGGGAGCTCGGGTCATTAATTCCTGCATGATCGCTTTATCAGAAATCTTTTGCGTGAGATCATAAATAGATTGGATCTGGGAAAATAGAGCTTCCTTCTTAGCAGTGATTACCCTTAGTGATTTGGCCATTTTGTAGAATTGAATTATATCTACAATACCAATAAGGCTCTTTAAATACACTAACAAAATATGCTATACTAATAGCAAGAGCGATAGAGAAAGCATAAACTAGTTCTCACAAAGAAATGTAAATATTGGATGTTTGAACTTATGAACGGACGTAAACAGTTCAAATAAACAAATGTCTCTTATTCAAGGTTACAATAACAAGATATTTTCCAATAATTGCAATAAGAAAAATTTTCAATACAAATTATGAAAAAATGTAAATATTTTAAAAGGAAATATTACAATTACATTGGACAGCATGTAACTGAATGATCTGCTTCAAAACAATAAGCATTAATAAATATAAATTAGCAATTTATAAGCACTGAAATCATAGGTGACTTCTTTTACCATACTAAATAGTTAGCAGAAAATATTTATAAATATATTAGCCTATTAACATTAGCATGAGTGGGAAACATACATTTTAAATCATACGAATTGTTTACAAATAGACAAGCGTAGTTAATTATAAAGATATGCTTTCAGAGAGGGTTTGTTATAATCTACTGTATTTGAACAGCTGATAGATAAGAAATTGAGTGAGGTAAGCCTTGCACCAAGGACAAGATATTGCGTGCGGTTGGAAATATGTACGTCACACTTGTGGACATGTTTTAACATAGGACCTTTTCAAAAGATCCGGGCCGTAGGACCAAAAATGTTAAATATTTTGAAATGTAACGGCAACATTGATTTCCGGAGGACCTTAAATAATTAAATGAATGAAGTTGACGTTTTGTACATACCTCACTGGGCGAAGTACCACCACTTGTCGGACAGTTATTCGGGTGCACCCTTTCCCGCACTTATCAATTACCTGTTGAACTTAAAGAAATCACTTATATTCAAAATGTCACTATTAATGTTAAGAGTACCTTCGCCACACGACAGGAGAAACAAAGAGAGAGAGAAATGGTCTAAACCGAGCCTCGTTTAGAACACACAAAAACTACGTCACGTCGAGAGTGACGGGAGAGATGTCGTTTAACCGACGATTCGAAAGAAACTGGGCCGTACCGAACCTTGTAAGAGACAAAGGTTGGCCGATAAGGAGTCCCTCTCTGAAGCATTTACACTGTCTTTTAAATTATCTTTAATTTAAAGAAAAGTACGTAACAGTACCAATAGAATTTATTATAGCTGAGGTAAACTAAATTTGTTGTAATTATAGGTCAATTTTTTTTAAATAGAAATATATTAAAAAATAAAGCGCATAATATTTGTAATGGTTTCTGATAACAAATCAATTCTTATGATTTATACACCGACTGGAGGGCACATGAAAAGTTCTACCAGTATAACTAAAATATTCGAACTTATCTTGATGGTTCTTTCTAGGAACTGCAATAATAACATACTATTATTACTTTGAAATTGCAAATATATGGTGATGTCAAAGAGAGAATATGAAAAAGAGTTTTGTAACAAATGTTTCAAACGCAAAATATCAACTTTCAATAAAAATCGGTTGCCGTATTTTAACAAACCTAAATATTGAATGGAGCGCTTGGAGTTTGTTTTCTGGAAAAGTCAGAGATATAACGCTTTAATGCTATATGTATATTATTCTATATTATAAGGAATATTTTATTGCAATATGTAAGGATTGATATAACAGCCCAATGGGCGTTACTAGTACTATTGTCATGGCAGTAGTACTGTCCCTACCCTAGCACAACTACCCCTAACTCGGCCGCTACGTAACCTAGGACTATAGGGGTAGTTTTGGATGATGCGGGCGGACGTGGCGCACCTGATCCCTGCCTTAGGGGTGGTTTCGACCACGTTTAGAGGGGTAGGGGGTAGTTTTTCGAAAAAATTTATTTCCAACACACTGACCCAAGCTAGCCAAACTGGATCTAACCTAACCTAACCTAAGTGTGGAGGGTGACCTCAGCTACGTTCAGGAACATCCCTGGGGGTAGCTCCGGGGGTGAATTGGGGGTGGGGTGTAGTTTTCGAAAAAAGTTTGGAAAAACGTTTCTTGACCGATAGGGTGAGTCTAGAGTGCAATATCGCTACTGCAGGGGTAGTTTCACCTTGAGGTAGTTTTTGAATAAAATACGAAAATGCCGAAAATCGAACGGTTTGATCGAATGGCTGTATGGGATATGTCTAGAGTTCAATAAGTAACGCTGCGGGGGTGGATTCACCGAGGGGTAGTCATTAAATAATAAGGAATCGCCAAAAATGATCGGTGACCTAGGTAATAGTCGCTCCCGAACCCGCGCTCGAGGTAACACCGCCTAGGAGCGGGTAAAGCCAACACGGAGCATGGTCTCGGGTAATACCCTGCCCATAGGTAACCCGGCAATCCTGGTTTCAGGCACCAAATGGTGGTTATCCACTGACCAATACCGATATGGTCTGAGCCGGCTAGAATGTCTCTAAAAATACAAGATCGAAAACAATATAGCAACAACAACAAAAACAAATGATAATTACACTTACCGTGCGACAGCGTCAGCCCTCGATCAGAGATATCCCATTGACCTCTCAAGATGTCGAAACGCTTGCCTTCTGCAGTTTTCACGGGGTTAGGACCGCCAACTGAATCAGTGAAGCCGATTCAATGCCCGCATTACAAGCCGGGGCAAGCAGAAGGCTTACCCCTTGGGGAGTAGCCCCAAACCAACGCTACTCCCAAGTGACTACCACTCCATGACAAAATGTAGTCTCCTGATTTTTTTTTTGAATTTTTAATATTTTTATTTTTTTTGGTATTTTTTTTTTTTTTTTTTTTTTTTTTTTTTATATTTTCAATCTGCTCCACACGTGAGTACACACAGGCTCCACGCCAGTGAACCAGACACACCTAGGTTTATGGGAGAATTAACTCCACGCCAGTGACCCAGACAAACACACAGGTTTAACTACACACACACCTTGGTTTACGGAAGAATTAACTCCACGCCAGTGACCACAAACACGCCTTGGTTTACGGAAGAATTAACTCCACGCCAGTGACCCAAACACACTTTGGTTTACGGAAGAATTAACTCCACGCCAGTGACCCCAGACACACTTTGGTTTACGGGAGAATTAACTCCACGCCAGTGACCCAGACAAACACACAGGTTTAACTAACACACAGGTTTACGGAAGAATCAACTCCACGCCAGTGACCCAGACACACAAGTGACACTACGCTAGGAGCAGATCGTAGTAATATTTAGCACTGCGCAGTGCGCATCTACAATCTACATCGTTATTATGCTGAGGTAATATACACTTATAGTATTTACAAGAGACGTCGTGCTTCTCATTGGGCAATTCACGTACATCTGTGTGAAACTGCCTGAGAAATCTAGCCTTCTCCAAACCCTTTGTGAATATGGTGTCAAACGGTGCAAACATCTTTCGCACGGTGTCTTCGTCAAAAGGTATACTACCCTCGTACCAGCCGATACGGTGATACCTTGACTGTAACCAACGAGCAGACTTTTGCGCAGACTCGTTTAAATTGTGAAATCTGTAAGGCGGTTTGAATATTGTAACACTGTGATAGTGTTCGGCAACCACAGCCAGTTCCTTGATAATGTATTTACCCGCATTGTCGACGAAGGCGTGAAACTCGACCACAGCCTGCATGTTCCAAGCCGCAACTGAGACTAAATGCACACAAATCGGGTAATTTATCGCGTCGTCACAGATTACGTAATCTTTTTAACAACACCCGACAGCAGGTTATAGACAATATGGGAATCGTGAATAATCAAGCAGTAACCGGAAGTATTAGGCGGAATATTGTCAGACGCCTCGATTTCGAGTCTCACATCTACAGGCCCCGATTTTATCGTATCGTTTTGTTTCGAACAATCGATTACAAAAATCGGTGCTTTCGCTTTAAAGGTAGACAAGTCTAGACACGGTGATGGCTCGCGTGAATAATAAGACTGTTGAAATCTAACGTACATGTCGTACAACAGGGCGGTGTCGCCGAGAATAATATCGTAGGGAAAGTACTGAGAGTTGAGATACAATTTTACATCCGTAACCTTGCATCCGTCAAACTCCGAAGCGTTAGAATTAACCTTTTTTTTGCGATCCGTCTGCATGGCGAAAATTACGTAACGAGGTTTTTCCAGTTGCGAAGATGTCTTTACAGTCCAGGTGAGTTGCTTCGTGGCAGGCAAACCTGGGTATTCTATTAGTTCCCATTTACGGTGTGGCACGTGAACGGTGACATCGCGTTCAATCATCTTCAATAGGTTTAATTTTATCTGGTCGGCTACGGAGACGTGTGGAACCCGCCAATAGATAGTGTTTATTTTCAAATCAACATCTGTCGCATCTGCGCTAACTATTGCGTTAAAATTTGAGGATGAACGCAAACGGACGAGCTCCTGTTTCACGTTGACTACAATTCTATTGTAATCCTCGAAAAACCCCATCAGCATACGCAACGGTATAACCACGTTGAACTCTTTGCAGTCCGAATTTGTTTTACCCACTCCTAGCCAACCGCAATTTCCGAGTTTATTTTTCTCGTTTTCGCGCAACGAAAGCAGGTTCTTGATGGTTGTCGTTATACCGACATTCCTGGTTCTGTCTATCTCGTTGCCTCCGATCTCGTATCTGATATCGTCGAAAAGAAAAGCTATAGCGTTGTTTACCAAAGACACGTCAGCGGCCGCCTCTCCGTTTTTTGTAGCTCTCAGCGTACCTCTTATATGCAACGTGCTCTGAAAAGGAATCGTAATGACATCTTGCTATGAATGGGGATACGAATTTCATCGTTATTACCAAACGTAGCGGACGAGTACGGCCGATGAGTATGGTACTCCAGCCCGTTGAGGGTGTTGTCGTACTCGGCGCTAGAGTCGATAGCCAAAAGGTCCTCCATTGATCACTTTAAAACCCAAAGATCTGAGGAACCAAACGTTTCGCAGTGTTAACTGTGCCGTCGTCTGACGTAAACTGCCGCCCTTCTTTTGGAAGCGCACGTTAAATATTAGACCCATCCTGGCGTCTTCGTAGATGTAATCGTACGGAAATG
The DNA here is from genome assembly GCA_036971475.1 of Prosapia bicincta. NCBI lineage: Eukaryota > Metazoa > Arthropoda > Insecta > Hemiptera > Cercopidae > Prosapia > Prosapia bicincta. The sequence goes on from JBAIZL010000002.1 coordinate 51,658,092, forward strand.
ACTTCTCCACGAAAGTCGATTGTATCGCCGTTCTGATCTCTTAGACTTACGGTGATATTATGAATGACGCTCACGTTGACAGGTAAATATATTACGCTCTGCGGGACTTCTACAATCTTATAACCGGGCGGTACCTGCGGATAAAATTCGTGCAAAGTATGACATTCTATGCCGTTTTGAAACGATCCGGCGACCACATTGCAATCCACGCGAATCACGTTAACCCTGATGATATCTACCGGCCGATCAGAAGAGTGTCTTTGATTTGCCTCTAATTTCTTCCCGCTGAAGCCCATCAGCTGGCCTATAGACATGGCCTTGTCGAAAAAGATCGCGTGCGAACATTTTATCTCCACTTTGAGCGTGTTATTATTAGGTGTCAATACTAAAACAGTATCGTCAACTAGTTTCGATTTAATATACCTCTCAATATCGGATATCTCGTACGATCCGGTCGGTAATGAAATCGTGTGAATATCATTATCATCGCCGTAATGAAAACGGTTGTTTACATTCTCAACGATGTTCGGTATCGAATTGTATGTTGCCAGATCGATAAAACCTATTTCCCACTCACCTTTTGAAACATCAAGTGGCGGGAAAAAGTCACATGACAAGACAGGTGTGCGATCTGTTAGCACTATACTCATGACGTTAGAAACTTTAAATACAAATGACCGCAAACGACTGAGTTGTCTTTTTGATGCCGCCTGTAGTTATAGTGTACGTTGGCGTCTTCACCAAAATACCTGCTTAGCTCAATCGGCGGACGCAGATTCCCGAAACTATCATAGTACTCTATAGAGTTACCTCTCTTTTTGTAACATACCCAATGGGTACCGGAGCCTGTTATACTATCCAAATTTACGATAGCCGATTCGTTTCTTAAAGGTCGTGCAGGTAACGTGTCTCTCATGTATACACCTCTGAACCACGGTACTTTCAGGGCTAAAGCGTATCTCTCCAGATCTATATTAGTCAACGGTCTAACGGGTATACAATCTATCGAAGTTTTTTTTTCGTACATCTCTTCTTCCCGCGACCCTGCTTCTTGTACGGTTTCAAGTAAAGCCCTTTGCCTTGCAGACGTTTCAACAACTGCTGAACGGTAGGCTGACGAGGACGACGTTTTTTACCACCGCCAAAAGCCGTCTTGGCTTTCATTGCCGCCGCTACGGCCAACGCGGCAGCGCGTTCACTGAGCGATGCGTCACCCGCTTTGACTCTGTCCCAAGCTTTTCCCGCTAGTATTACGTCGGCTACGCGTCTGTTATCCGAATCACTGTAATTGCTGTATGCGATATCATGTTGTTTACAGGCCTCGTCCAACGGGTTTATACCTTTATCACCGCGCGCCAACCGTTTCTTCAGTCTTGTTCCAGGTCCACAAAAATTGTACGAAGGTAGGTGTAACTCGACAGGTAGTAAATCGATGGCTTTATTCAAAACGCCAGACACTAGTCCGCGTCCCGTCTTTACGCCACCGCGTTTACGACCAACATGTGTGTCCCGTTTGGCACCCATTCTATTAATGAACCGCAACAGTCACAACGTCTACTTATAAAATATGTCCTTCAAGATTGCGTATAGCTCTCTGAGTCTAGCCCTCTTCATGCAACGTATTTTCAAAACATCGAAAATATCCTTTTCAACCGCAGTCACGGCCTCTAGAAATTCGTTGTACACAAATAGCTGATTGTCGGCGGTGAAGAAATAAAGATTACCGTCCATATATCTGAAACCGCCGCGCAAATCGTTTGGTAAACCGCGGTAGATTTCGGTCATGGGCCCTTGATACAGACCGGTGTACCTACATTCATCGTATCTCATCACGTAGGCGTTGTCGTAGAGGACAATTGTTTTACCCAGGTGGCTGTTGAAAATAGCGTTAACCGCCTTCACCGGACGTCCTATCCAATCTTTCAGCGTGTAAATATATCTTTTCAAAAGACTAGGATATTCTATAGCGTAAACCCATCCGTGAGCAATGAGCATCACGTCTCCGTTGGGTGATTGATAGACTGCGGTAACGTTTGTAAAACCGGGTCGCAGATAGCGTAACCATTCCGAAATGATTTCGGGTTTCGGATCAGCTTCTCTCTTATTCGGATACAAATGCAATATCCATACATACTGTCCGTGAAACAGGTACATGTGTTTCATAGCGATTAAAACAGCGTCAAAGCCTCTGACAGAGCATAAATCGACAGTGTCTATTTCTGTTTTGATCGTGGTAGGTGTAGTTGTGGTGGTGATGGCGGGGGTAGTAGTGCTTGTAGTGGTGGAGGCAGTGGTGGTGGTTGTGGTGGTGGTGGTTGGTTTTGCACCATATAGATACTGAATATTATTAATATCGTCCGAGGAAAGGTCCAAATAATACATACTGGATATATTTCGGGTGGTCGTATACGGATACATTATCGAATCGTGATTCTTATTATGAGATAAGCCTAGAGCGTGCCCTATTTCGTGAACCAAAACAGCGTAAAACGAGTTACGGCCACTATCGGACGTAGACATTGTAAAATCCCACTCTTCCTCGTTATCGAAGTGTATCTCTACTTGCGATTGAAGCACATGAGGCGCAAAAGCGTGGGCAACGACTCTTCCTCTACCGTCAAATCTAGTACCGCACATTGTTCCTTCCGACAGTTTTATATGTTCAGCGTCCCCGAATAATATAGCGATATTTGGTCTTGTCGAGTCGAGAGTAAAAGTCAAAGGGATATATCTACCCCAGAGACTGAATGCGTGCGAAGCGATATTCAGATATTTTTTATTACCATACGTATACCAAGTCAATCCGTTGATACCCCATTTACGGTTGGTCTTAGCCTGAACAATACTACTACTACTACCGTTAGTTTCAGTATATCCGCAAAATGTCGTGGGCGTAGGCGAAGACGTTGCGAGCGATGAGCTCCACAAGGCGAACAGTAACGTCAGCTTGAAGAACATTTCAACGACTGATATTATTTTCTAAAGCGGTCCCGTATTTATTATCGCCTATTGACCTTGACGATCTATTTTTAGATAGGCTTAGACATCTCTCGCATTAGCGTGTCTCTTAGGCTCTGAATAGCCGTATTCAATTGCCTCTGCGAAACAGCATCGTTATCGGCTATACCATCGGCTATCCCCGATAAGCGCTTAGAGTTTAACCAGTAATAGTCGCCCGTCTCTTCGGAATGCAGAGTGTATTTCTTTATCCAAGATTTAATTTCATGAAGCTGACGGACGTTAACGGCGTCAAGATCGGTGTAACCGTCTCGAACATTAGTTATACATTTTCCGTTTGCATTATACGTTTCACCGGTCGGCAGTATGGTGAGAAACAGCGTATTTTTTATTAGAAAACCCAGTGTGACGGCGTCTTGTTGGTACAATGGTTCTTCGACCTGAGCGAGCCGCTTATTTTGAAAACCCCAAAGAGTTTTGTCTTTTCGCGGTACCCTATCGTCCACGTATAATTTTGTAGCGGCGTCATTTTTATACAACGGCGTTTTAACATTACATATGGCCACTCCGTGAGCGTCAAATTTACCCTCTGTGTTTTTCGATAAGAAATTATCTCTGACGTACTTCATGTTAATAGCGTCTGTGTCTTTTATAGGCGCCGATACATCGCACACCCTTTGGTCGCCAAAGGAAAAACAATCGGGTAGTTTAATGGGAACCAACGATTCCAAGTAGGCTCTCGTTACGGCATCATCTTTTTCTTTTGGCTCTCCGAGACCGCCCAAAGGCAAGCCTTTTGTATGATATCTGTTCTTTATTCGCATCAAACAGTTTTGTTCGAGATACGTTTTGGACACGGCATCGCCGTCCTCAATAGCATCACCAACATTGCGCAATAACTTGCCTATCGCGTCATAATGATTACCGTCGGAAGTCAGACCTATACCGTGCTGTTGATGATGGGGGTGGGGGGCGTTAACCTGGTCCGAATAACGTCCAAACTTATCGACGCTCATCTTATTAATGTCCTAATTTTTCTATTTCCGCAGCCTTTTATAAAACTCGCTTCCCTCAGCTCTTCTATAATGGAGGCAATTTCGTTCTCATGACCCGTATGACCTACCTCTTGAGACGACAAAAGGAGTCGTAACCTGTCACAGAGCTCGTTGGGGTTGTCCCAATAGGCATAACCTTTGCCGCTACGTAAACCGGTCGGCGGAAATAATCTCGATATAACTGACTTGTACTTGGCCGATTTACTAGCCCGGTTTATGGCTAACAGATGATTATATCCTTTCCTATGAGTACTGGTTTGTTCGCAGATTTGTTTATAAGTGTTCAGATCGGCGTTTGTGTAGAGGTTTTCATCGGGTTTGCGCATAAATATCAATTCGTATAGCCCTTCGGTTCCTTTGTAAGTGTCTCCGTCAATGATGATGTCGCCGTTTTCATCGTCAAACCTTATATACTTATTGCCTATCATAACAGTACCGTCTCCTGTTATTCGAGGACCGTATGTGTTATCAATTGTATTCTTATGGTCTTTAATCATTCTCAGCACATAGGTCCGCGGTAGACGATGTTTGAACATTGTATGGACATAGCGAACACTATCCTCTTGCCCCGACGGTGTTGATAGTAGCTCTTTAACGGCCCTAGTTTGACGCACAGGTGTTACTGAGGGTCCAGACTCGTCTGTTGATTCAACATGCATCGGTGAAGGTTCCGACTCGGCTATTACTTCGGTGTCGATGAAATTCGGAACAGAGTGTTGCGAGGCATCATCCTCCTCCTCCTCCTTCTTGTCTATATCCATCTCCTCCTCTTCTTCTTTTTTAATTTCCATTTTCGGCTGTAGACGACGAATTTTTGAAATTTCCTTGATGATGGGACTATATTGTTTAGTCAAAACTCGTTCAGCGTCTGCATCGCCAAACTTTATCTGGAGATACTTTCTCTTGATGTTGTCCCTCAAACGGGCAATCTCAGAGATAACCTGCTTTTCCTCCGGTGTCATATTGTGAAATGACCCGTAATTCGACTATCGTATAGCTTTTATGACAGTTCCAAAGATCGAAAAAACATGGCGTGACGCTTTTCACGCAATAGATATTGCACAACCTGTGATGCGGACACTTTCATCAATTTCGAATTGGCCCAAGGGAGACAGCGGAAGTATCTGTACATGTTGATGTCGAAATACGGTATACTTTCCACCTTCTCGGCGCTTCTAAAGACAAAGGTACGTTTTATATTGTCACGCCATTGAGGTATTTCGGCTACTATTAGATTATCGTCTCTGGGCATATCTTGCATGTACTGTTTTAGCTTGGGTATAGAGTTTTCGAAGAGGCAACTATTCAAAAGTAGAAACTCATCAGCGTTTGCTCCCGTGTATGTGCACCACATCTCAAGTTGCCTGCGATCCTCAACCGTATATTTTGATCCGTCAAAAGACAACCCGAAATGATGACAGTGATTAGGCACCGTCGGCATGGCTACCTTTAGAAATTCGGTTGTAAACACACCTTGTGCCTTATTATTTACAGCCTCGTAATATTTACCTCTACCGCGTAAGGGTAGCGATGAGGGTCTAGGACCATATTTCACATTGTAGCTAATGTCTACACAACACTTTACACCGCTGATAAGCTTGTACGCCTTTATAGGGCCAACTATGGGAACTGTCCTCTCCGTGATTACTACACAATGGGAGGCATACGGCAATGAACAGCTGTACTGTAACATGTCGAGGTATACTTGCGTGTACTCTATGCCCCCGTGACTGGGAGCCAGTGTCCGGTTGAAGAAATCAGGAAACGGTCGAAATCTGGATATCAAGTTTTGCGGATGCCTAACAGTTCCTTTCAACATGTGTTCATTGTATATTATCAATTCAAACGGTACGCCGCCTTTATCGCATTCATGCATGAACCTAATCCAGATGTCCCGATTATAGATTCTATTTGAGGATGTAATCATTATCAGAATTATAGGCGGTAAACTCTTGCTGTACGATCCGATCCGCTTATGTCTCCAGCAGCGCCTATTAAATACATGCCCGTGCCTATTCGTACGGCTACAGTAGTTTCCGCAAAACCTCTTCTTATCGGCATAATAGAAACAACATAAATTTGATTTTGGCGTTTTGGTAGTGTCGCCGTTGGCATATGGCGATATATCATTATACGTATATATTCGCATTATAGATCTTTTACGAAGGAGTCGAAACCGATTCTGTATCGACCCTGATCTATATCGCTGTCTTTATCTATTACTATAAAGCCGAATTTCTCTTTCCAAGCCGTTGCACAGAGCTCTTTGAAGGTGTTAAACGACACGTCCGTACCGACGTGATCCGAATGAATGTGTTTTAGATTCATATCGTCCTGTTTAAATACAACAATCAGATTGGTATTGTCTCTGATTAGATGTTTGGGGATCTTGCTGTACGTTTGACCTAGATAGAAGGAGTCAATTGAACTATGTCTGCCCATACTGAAGTAGTTACGTATATTATCATGTTTTTCACACTGTATGTCGTCAAAAATCATAATGGAATTTGGTTCCGCCTCGCGTGGATTGATGATGTTTTCATTGTCGCTGTACGGATAATAGCCGATACCCGATTCTTCCAGCACCTTGGACAGAAACTTATATTTAGGCTGGTGAAGTGATTTTGAGAATATATAAATGTTGGCGAACTTCAGTCCGTTTGCTTCGAACAAAAGATTGAATATTACATTTGTTTTGCCACAATTTGACGGACCGCATACGATTGCTCTAATAGTGTTGGGCAATAGGGGACTGTGTCTACTTCGTTTCTCCTTTTCGCCTACATATGCGTCAAAGTTATGTAGTTGCATCGTATATGGAGCATTCACTACACGCATGTCGAAAGACGTAACCAGAATGAGTCAATTGGGCGACGATCATTATATTTATTTGAAACATATATTCTGGCGCTGGCAGTTGACTTATCCAATGACATCATACGGTCTTATGCGGCTACAGTATAAGCTTATCTTTATCTACCCACGAGTTGTGGTTTCTATCGAAACCCAGCCATTTCACAAAGACTCTATTGCCTTTTGTGCGCAGTACTTTTTCCACGAGGTATATCGAACCTACTTTTGATTTACTCAGTTCTTCGGTGTAAAATTTGCCTTTTACTGTCTCGCCTTTGCCGTCTTGTAAGATGTACGTGACAGGATCTGTCGGTAAGACGGCGTAAATAGTAAACAACTCGTTTGTCCAGCTAGGCAAGTAGCCCTTGGTAAAGGTTTTCTTGTATTTCGAGATTCGAACCTTGTCGTCTACGTGAAATTTATGCGCTTTAGGCTTACTCTCGGGTCCTCCTCCTCGTGTTTTGTCCAACAACATCTGCTCGTGTTTTCTAGTCACGTGACTCGGTTTCATGCCGATAGTACGGTGAACTGTATTATTATAGGCGTTGACAATTTTTTTCAATATATTCAGCCAATGATATGTCCCTAGCGATGTGAATTCACGCCACATTCGCCCCTTTAGTGTACGATTCAGGCGTTCCACCATCGAGGCTTTCTTATCGGAATAGGTGGTATAGTGATTGATTTTGTATTTTTTCATCAGTTTACCTACATGATTGTTAAACCACTCTTTACCTTGATCGGTTTGAAGGTTTTTTATAGGGTGTAATTTTAAAATAGGTTCCAGAGCGGCAGCCACCTCGTGGCCTGATTTTGATTTTAATGGGAACGCAAATGCGAATTTAGTCATACAGTTTATCATGGTCAGTATATACTTGTAGCCGTTGTTGTCTTTGGCATGTGGAATCATTTCCACCAAGTCGGCTTGATATAAATCGTCTATACCTCTTACACGTACTCTACGTGTTTTAAAATTTCGCCTTGCAGGCTTATGCAACTCTGCTGCAATGGATCGTCTGATGTCCATCGTGTCTATGTCTGTGTTTACATAAATACATGAATATTTATGGTAGATAGGGGGTGGCCTTTGTTATCATCGGATGATGACACCGTTCAGGCCTTGGGTAATCACACCACCGTACGCGTTGTGTTGTGTTGGTAGTTTGATCTAACAGATCATTTTTTGGCACTTTCGCCAGATTGCCGGGTTACCTATGGGCAGGGTATTACCCGAGACCATGCTCCGTGTTGGCTTTACCCGCTCCTAGGCGGTGTTACCTCGAGCGCGGGTTCGGGAGCGACTATTACCTAGGTCACCGATCATTTTTGGCGATTCCTTATTATTTAATGACTACCCCTCGGTGAATCCACCCCCGCAGCGTTACTTATTGGACTCTAGACATATACCATACAGCCATTCGATCAAACCGTTCGATTTTCGGCATTTTCGTATTTTATTCAAAAACTACCCCTAGGTGAAACTACCCCTACAGTAGCGATAATGCACTCTAAACTCACCCTATCAGTCAGGACACGTTTTTCCAAAATTTTTTCGAAAACTACCCCCAACCCTTATTCCACCCCCGATGCTACCCCCAGGGATGGTCCTGAACGTAGCTGAGGTCACCCCTAACACTTAGGTTAGGTTAGGTTGGATCCATTTTGCCTAGTTCAGGTAAGCCGGTTGGAATTAATTTTTTCCATTTACCACCCCCTGCCCCTCTAGGCATGGTCAAAACCACCCTTAGGGGTTGGATGAAGGTCAGCGTCAAGCCTTTGCATCATCCAAAACTACCCCTATAGTCCTAGGTTACGTAGCGGCCGAGTAAGTTTAAAATAAAATTTTTTTCGAAAAACTACCCCTTACCCCTCTAAACGTGGACACAACCACCCCTATGGCTACGGTCGAGGTCGCGACGTCCGCCCGCATCATCCGAAACTACCCCTACAGTCCTAGGTTACGTACACGCCGAATTGTTTTTCGAAAAACTACCCCCCACCCCTCTAAACGTGGTCAAAACCACCCCTTGGTCTGGGGTCGAGGCCTGGATGACCTTCAGCATCATCCAAAACTACCCCTATAGTCCTAGGTTACGTAGCGGCCGAGTTTAGGGGTGGCTGTGCTCAACTGAGGGTAGTCCTACTCATGGCTATTATTTGTGGGATCATATTTCAGTGTCTTTAAATACTAGACAAACTTTACTGAGTGCTAATCTTTTTTCGCTGAAGCCAAAGTAATTTACTTTGTACTGACGCTGTAGGGAGGGTTGAAGCTGTAGACAATTTATTATTTACATTCAGCCTGGTATAGTTCCCGCATCTCCAACCACAGAACGCTCTAACTCTAATTTCACCACAATAAAGGAAGGAAGGGTTTGTTTGGTTCTAAAATTTTGGCTACTGTTGTCAGACAGACCAGATTTAAGTGCTTATATTTTAAAACTTTGGTCAACTTGGGAAAAAAGGGAATTTTTGTTTCAAGACTTAAAACTAAATCAGGCCTTTAAAATGAGAGCGTGTCTTTGAAACATTACCAAATACTGCACTAGTAAAACATCTTCTCATGTATTTATGGAATCAACCATCTTTTTAAGGTAGAAAAAAATGTTATTGCATAATGAAATTTTTAAAAAAATATCTAAAGGAAGAACATCAACAGGTAGCACAAAATCTCTCAAGAAACGTAAACAAACTAGTAGGAAATTTCTCCGATAAGTAGCAAGCTCGTATTTATTATGTGGTCTAATGTTTTCTATAATTTTAAAATCAATATATTGCATGTAATGATCTTTTACAAAGAAAAAGATGAACCTTGAACTAGAAAAAGCCAAAATTCCCTACAAAGCTGCTTATGATATTGCAATAATTTTTAACTATTTATGAGAGTTGGCTTACTTGCTTAATATTATTTAATTATTCTGTAGGCTACGCATTGACGTTGGAGTCATTTCTTGGCCCATTTTAATACTAGTGGTATTTTGAGATATATATATCTGTGGGATAATATATATATATTTGTGTGTGTATGTTTCAAATAGGGCTTTTAATGTGACACTATGCTACGAATGATAGGCTTTTTACAACATACATTCAATAAAAAAATAATAAACTACAATTTTTTTCAATTTATTCGAATATAAAGTATAGACTTAGACATAAACTATAAGTAAATTTCTGTATAATTTAAAGTTGACTTAAACTTTAAAACGAATTAGTTTTGTTAAATGTTTTGATCAGCAATTCCATTATTCGGCCTAAAGTAACTTTATATTACGTTTTTGTGAGGTACTTTGATGGAAACAAAACAAAGCAATATATTGCAATGTGACACAGGCAGGGTTAAATCTAGAGGATTTTGATTAATTTATGGTCATTAATCGTTATGCGCAGCTTTACCGTTTTAATCCTTGTGTTGTGTTACATCCCAAAAAAATGTTGATGGTTTTGCCTAACTAGCTGTATGAGGACGAGTGTAATGGATGAACTATAATTTATTATAGTGTTTTATAAAAATTTTAAATTAAGTTGAATGAGCAATTTTAAATAAAAGTTTTGTAAAATTTGTTATAAATTAGGTTTTAAAGTTTGATTATTTTTTGCTTATTATAAGAAAGCAGTCCCCACCCGGTGATCCGATTGGGAGACTATTACTCCGGAATGTTTTACTCTATGATTCATTCTGTACATAATTGTGTATGTATTAGGGGGCTGCAGTGGTCTTATGCAGCTTCTATGAACACGTCTTAGTTCACCTGGGTTTGCCTAAGCTAATGGAATTTCAAGTTTAAGCCCCATCACCGCGTCAAGGTGAGTGTCCACGAGGGGGTAAACCTGATAATAAAATCTATCAGATCACAAATCCGGATGGGATCATAACTACTAATGAAAATGACATTGCTAATGCATTCAACAAATTATATGTCAAAAAGTCAGGTATTGAGGAAAATTGGCCGACTCATCTGATGAATGAGAAAAATAGCTTTCTTACAACTTTGAATGAAGCAATTTCCCAAACAGATATCTGTGATAAACCTTTCACAGAAACTGAAATGAAGGCTACAGTAGCACAATTGAATTCATCTACGCCAGGAGAAGATAACATTCATAATTTAATGTTACATCATTGTTCTGAGTCGTTTATGGAAGAAATAAGACGCAATTTTACACAAATCTGGGAGACAGGTAACATACCACAAAAATGGAAACAGGCTATAATTATTCCACTTGTAAAACCAGGAAAATATCCTGAACTTGCTTCTTCTTACAGGCCTATAGCCTTGACATCATGTCTCGGTAAACATTTGGAGAGACTGGTTAGTAAGCGCTTAACTTGGTGGCTTGGAAATTATAATCTGCTGAGTTCATGTCTTTTCGGGTTCAGACCTAAACGAAGCACAAAATGTGTAGATCAGCGGTGTTCATCGATTTCGAAGCAGCCTTTGATAAGGTTTCACGCATATCTATTATTTCGCTGTGTATGGAAATCGGTTTAAAAGGGAGGATATTGAAATACATTGTAGACTTCCTTAAGGATAGGAAAATTAAAATTGCAATCAATGATACCTACTCTGAAGAAGAATGTATTCTAAACGATTCAGTCATTAGTCCTACTCTTTTTAACATAATGATGCAAGATTTAGGGAATATAGACCATCCAGGAATCGGCATGGCTATTTTTGCAGATGATGTCACTATCTGGGCCACTGATAAAGACCCAACTGCCTGTACTCACCAACTACAAAAGACACTTAACAAAATCTCTGAGTGGTCTGAAAAATGGGGACTAACCATTTCACTATCAAAAACTGATATATGCTTCTTCTCCAGGCGATACTTGCACAAAAACTATAAACCAGTCATAAACTTAAATGGAAACGTACTACGGCATAAATCAAATCCTGTACTTCTGGGTATTAAACTGGATCCAAAACTACTGTGGAAAGAATATGTCAATTTCTTAGCGGACAAATGTGCAAATATAATAAAAGCGTTAAAAGTTATAGCCAGCCACATAGGACATGGGGACTAGATACATATATATATTAAGGCAATTCTATTTGTCCTTTGTAAGATAAAAAATCATGTATTGTTGTGAAGTGTGGGGTGGAACAGATGAGACTCATATTCGAAAATTACAAATATTACAGAACTCATCTCTGAAGATTTGTTTGGGTTGTCCAAAAACCACAAATATACAGTCTATGGAAATTGAACTGTCAGTCATGCCCTTTGACTTATATATAAAAAACAGAACGTAGAAGACACATTTTCAGATGAAAGCAATTTCGCTTAACACTCTTTCTAATATTGCATTGGTAATTAACATCCGACAGTCATTGTTCTACCATCATAACAAACCCTGCAAATCATTAAACACAATGGAATCAGAAAAAATTCCAGTTGTTTTGGAACAATAACCCTGGCTTCGAATCCCAATATACCAATCTTGAAATTCCTGGTTCACTCACAAAAGAAGATTCACCTCACCTACTAAAATCTGTCACTATGGAATTAATAAACACCACATATAACAACTTTGTAAAAATCTACACAGATAGTTCCGTTGATAAAGAGAACCATAGGGGAGGTGAAGCTTTTCATTTTCCAGAATTAAACGAGGATTGCTATGTGCCATGCGATTCCTCCTCAAGCATGAATGCTGAATTGATGGCCTTAAATGCTGCTTTAGTTTTTAGTAATACTATTGATGCACAGAACATCTGCATTCTCACCGATTCCAGGTCGGCCCTTCAAGTACAGCACACTACAGACTAACATTTTCGAACATCTGAAATAACTAAACTGTTAAAAAGCTTAGAACAGAAAAATAGTGTACTTCAATGGATCATTGTGGTGTTCCTGGGAGTGAGGAAGCTGACAGAACTGCCAAGGAGTCTTGCAACTTGTTTCCATCTCCTGAAAGTTGTTACTCCTTAACTAGTTGCAAACAGGCAGTTGAAAAAGAATCTCACATCTGTTGGAGTAAGAAATGGAGAGAATGCAATACTGGGCGCGAATATTATTCATTACAAAAACAACCTAATGATCCAAAGATCTTCAAGTTATTATCACGTTCAGTGGCATCTTTTGCGGCACGAGCTTTTATGGGACACATTGTAAGCAATAAATATTTGAAAAGGTTCCATATTACTAACGACTCTACCTGTGGAGTGTGCAAGCAAGAAGAGGAAACATTGGAGCACATACTTTTGAAATGTCCTGTAACAGCAGCAACAAGAGTCCCTTGATAAAACATCTAGAACGTCAAATTACCCAAGGACAGAACCTTGAAAGAAAGTTGTTTCTGGCCATTAGCAGAGTGTGTGTATAGGAGACATCGAGCCTACGAGGCAAACCTTGGAGGCTCGTAATAAGAAGTAAGAAGTAAGTATGTTTTCAAGTTTTAGATTATACATTAAATAGATTTAGACACACCCAATAATATAGGAATTATTCGCATTTTTCTTTACTCAAATCAAAACAGAAACAACAATAAATTTTTTAAACTAATTTTTAATATTAAAAACACTTTCATCTTATATTTTCTTTTTTAGTTGCGCGAGAAGGTAAAGTCCTATTCCTTCTCAACTTGAAGAGCGAATGAACTGTTGTTGGCCTCACCTCGTCAATGCTAGATGAGATTCTAGCAAAACGTCGGAGCTGCGATTTTTTGCGCACTGCAAAATGAACTGTTGTAATCATCATTTGTTATTCATCATATTTTTCCATCGGAGGAGGAATACGTATCGCCATACTTATATTTCTCTTATATATTGTTATGAACTAATTATATGAGTCGTACTAAATAGCGACTGGAAGTTTTATAGTCCCCCCAATAGAATGAGTTTCCGGCGTCCTCGATGACGATTAAATGTGAACAAAGCTTAAACGGAATCTGCAAAACTGTTACGTTATATTGTGTAACACCCGTCTATAGTTAATGTAAGGAAACCCTTCGTTTACAAACAAATTATTACTTTTACTATTTTTATCTAGTGATTTGACTAAGACAGACTCGCTTATTTTACAGTTTTGAATTCGACTGGGTTATATAGACGACGCCACACGCAACAGTGAAAAGATGCTAACACAAGATATATTGTTCTTCAAATCCTTATCTTGTTGTCAAAATTAAAGTCAGTAGTAGGTAGCCGGTAGTCGGATAGGTTAAAAAAACATTTTAAAAATCAGTAGTACTAGCTATAAAAGGATATACGATTAACAGCAGTAATTTGGAAACTGAAATTTTTACCTGTTAGTTGAATTTTAAATTTTATTGTTTCTGTCATTATTAAAAGAAGATAAATAGTAGACTTTACAAACACAATGTGAGAACAATAAAATTCAGTATATAATTTAGAAATAGTCTTATACAGGCTCAACTTAAAAGGTTTAACTGTAGTTATAGTTTAGCGACTTAATAGTACGAATCTGGTTTTATACTTGTCAGGGAGACTGATATTAAACGTTTTATTGTAATAGTGTGAAAGTTTATTTCTTGTTTACCTTCTACGTTGTACACATTTTTTTCTAATTTTAAAGAGACATTCAAAATGTTAAAAAACTAAACTTGTTCTTAAATAGCCAAACCAACATCTGTACATCACTTATCATGAACACTTTTCTATCGTTCTGTTTTCAAGAAATGTATCCCTCATGAACTACAAATATAAATTTGAGAAATAAAAAACTGAAAAAAGACAAAAATGTATAAAAAAAGATAATTTAAAAATTTATAAATGTAATTGAGGCATAATAGTTATAGTCAAATGAAGTGTCAGGCGATACTTTGCTTTACTTGTTAGAAAGAGTTGAAAATGTAAATTTTGGGAATTATGATTCTATATAAACTCGATAAATGGTAAGTCAGTGTTTCTTTAGGAGAATAATTTGGTCATGTTGGAATATATGAGAACTTCATTCGTGGTGGAGTTTTACCTTCATTCATATTTGGATCTTCGTTTATAATTCATAAACGCTTTTATAGAGTTTATATCGGTTTTTGGCTTTGGAAGAGAAGTCGATTTCATAACTAATTTAAATTCAAGCTCAAATATTTACTAGACTTTAACTTGATGTCTTTAAAATGTCATAGGTCAAGTAAACGCCTGTAAAACCTTTACTGGTCATGCGAAGGGTTAAAAATTTGATTGTGATTAACGTACAGATTTCTCCATTACAACCACATGTCAAAACCGAAATAGTCTGTTATAGTGGTTAACATAAAAACGTATAAATAAATAAATAATTGCACACAAACTTACAAAACAATATACACTATCAATGAATTATGTCATCATCATCAGTGAAACTACTACAAAATTACCATTGCAACTATAGATTTGTATTATTGCCACTGACGATGATAAGTCATTGCGACGCGTATGATAATAAATCATATTGTTTTGTGAGTTCGTGTGTAGTTTGTGAATTAATTTTTTATGACTTCAACTCACAAGCCAGTTCAATTATTACTCCTAAAAACGTGGCCCCGTGTGCAACCTAGTAATACTCAAGATAATTATCAATAATACTTCTGGTTTCAATGTATTACGAATTGTCTTTATTATTTTTATATACTGAATGAAATACAATTAGTTGACAAGACTCACTATCTACTGAAAACGGTTTAATTATTTTAAGCCAATAACGCAATATACAATGTTAGTTTGTATTTGTAGACTAGTGTTCACAGTAATAGATAAATGCAATCAGAGAATGTAGAGGGCATATAAACATATATACACAACAAGCTTGAGATATTAATATTTTAAATAAAACTCATTAGACGAAATAATATTCTTGATTACAGCTTAGAAATATATAAATCGTCATTAGACAAAAAATAGATATAATCAATTTTAAATGTATACTTTTGAAAAACGTTGTAACAAAAAGTAAAGTAAAACAATATTTACACAATATCAAGAGCACAGTGGTACAATATATATAACAATAAAAATATTGAAAAGAACCCCATACCACAAAAATAATAAAAAATAACAAATAAAACAAGTTACTTAAGATTAAACCCTTATGTACATTTCGATGACCATGTCATCATCATCAGAGGATCTTGTTACAAAACACAATCTAGCACACAAGAAGTTACAAACTAGAATGACCATCATCTAAAATAAAAAGTCATCTTGTCAAGTTATATTTTAATTACTGTATTTCAAAATGACTTCTCAACGGGGATGGTAGTTTCAGTAAAATATCAAGTAAAGTTGGCTTTATCAACCACTTGAATGATAATGTCTACCAATGGAAATTAAATGCAAATTAACTCTTGTAACTAACTATCCACCATAACAATGCAAAAGGGATTTAAATAACAGTGATGAAACATTACATGTCAGTTTTATTGCAGGTATCCGCCATGTTCGAAACAGTTTTAACTACACCTGCTAAAGAATTATTGCACCAATGTTTGCTGTGATGCCATTAAAATTATTTTGGTCTAATAAATACCCGAATGACTACGTCAAAACAATTTTAATAGTTGGGCAACAATTAAATATAAATTGACAAAAAATTTTGCGTCTTGTTGAAATATTTTTTAATAGGAGCAGTGTAAGAACAGATTCTAAAAATAATTCTATTGTTCTATTGAGTCTTCTACTGTTTTTTGTTTTACTCTTTGAATTTCTTTCCCTAATTATTATTGATTTTTATACTCCTGAAGTATATTCATAAACTATTTAAGCATAAAACACCTTTTAGTACTGTGCACAATTACTAGTTGAATAATGACATCAGTTCCTACCTATTTCTCCGTGATCTTGCACAGTGTATGTCCACCTCCCACAACTTTGTCATACACATCTATATGAGCAATATAAGCTTTATTGATATTTTTAAAAAAATTCTATATGTATGTGATTTTTTTATTGCTAACCACCAAGACCTCCTTCTTCTATTTGGTTTCCACTTCCAAGCTTTCAGCCGTGTTCGTGTTTCATTCGTTCTTCCCATATGCACATACAAAGATGTTTCCTTATTTCTATTTCGGCAAATTGTTATAATTAAATAATAACGAGCACCAATTCTCAATCAGTAGCGGAGTTCTTAAAACGCTTTTCAAGGAAAAATTGAACAGGTAATACAATAGTAAAACTATATTATAACAATAACTGTCGTTGCAATTAACTAGCATACGGCTTAGCTAAGGCATTGTAAAGTATTAAAAAAGCAACTCTACATTGACAATCACCGGTACAGTATTTCATTTGCTGTCAGTGTTTCGTTAATCATCAAAGTTTTCTTCGAGCAGATAGGAAAACAAAATTTACATGCTCTTATTAATATTCAAAAAAAGGGTCCTGAATATTTTAGTTATGCATAGTTCCAATATGCACATACGTCACATCACTACGATTTTACCGCTGTTCTTTCATTTATACCTATGTTTAGACGCTTTCGTATTTCCAACGGATATGACGTTTTTACATTTGCTTATGCATAGAAAGCTTAAAAAAAAGCTTATATAGAAATAAAGGGCAGGAGTATCGCTGGTAGATAACAAGTTCACCTGAAGGTGGCAGTAATAAAGAGCTTATGTATGTTGAACTCTCTAGACATAAATGTTTGTGCTTATTAGATATTTTCATTGTGTTAGTATTTAAATACTTTGAGCATGTAAACTTTAGTGTTTAAAGTGTATGTCTTTGAATTTTTTAAAGTAAGTTTGTAACAACATGTTATAATTTAAGTCACTTCAATTTTCCAGAAATAAAATATCGATGAAGAAATTAATATATCTCAAAACAACTTGTATATTAATGAGAGTTATGGAGAAAGAAGTAGTAATATTAAATACATTACTTAAGAATTAGTAATGAAGAAATAAAATATGTTCGGAATTAGAAGCATAGTTTATATAAAAAAAAACAATGTTCAACGACTTATAGTTAAAACAAATAAAGACATACACAAAACTCACAAATTTATCATTTATTTACTCATACGCGTTTTAATGACAAAGTCGTCATCATCAGAGAGTGTTGCTACTACAATCTCTAACTTCCAAAATAAGCTCAAAGAATAGTTTATAAATAATGCACTCAAGTCAATGGAGCTTAATTTACTACATAAACTAAAATTTGAAAATAAGGTTAATGGCAGCTGATATTTGGTTATTAGAGGTTGTAGTAGCAACACTGACTTATAATGAATTTGTCAATAAAACGGGTATAAGTAAATAAATGAATTATTTGTGAGTCTTGTGTATGTCTTTCATTTGTTTCAATATAACTTCACAAGCTAAGCTCAGAGAATAGTTGTATAGACTTATAGTTGGGTTAATATAATCTAAAAGGTAGATAGTGTTGAATACCGCCAAAGTAAAAAAAACAATTTTTTTGAAAATTTTTTTTTGTATGATTACATGTTTGGATTTTTCAATATTGATATTTGTTGTTATATACTTGATTATATCTTTAAAATATCTATATTTTATTAGGATATTTTTGTTTATGTTGGGTATATCAAAAGATCGATATTTAGGTATATTATTAAAAATGTTTTTTAGAATGACTTTTTAAAGGTAGGTTTCTGAATAGTTAATATCTTGTTTTCCTTGCTAGGGGAGATAAAATTCAAAACGTTTTTTGCAATGTAAAGTATTTTAAAGTTGTATTAAACTATATCACTTAATAAGGATTATATATATATTATTTATATCAAAGACGTTTTCCCATGACTTATTCAGTCGTTTCTAATTCTTAATATAAAATCACATAATATTAAGGTTTAAAGTCTTAGACAACCGTATTTACTGTTAATGAAAAGAATATTACGTCCAATAAAGTTTTACGGCGTGCTTTAGAAGTGATTCCTTTTGAGGAATAACCTTCTACGTTTTATTATATTTAAACATTAAAGTGTTAAGAAGCAATTGGTGCAACTTCATAGTGTGGAATTATGCGTTATTCGTCAATTTAAATTAACTTTAAAACCGAGTTTTGTTTGATTAAATAAATAAATTTGAACTCCTTTAATTTTTATAGTATTCTAAGAGTACCTTGGCCTATCCTTGAAATAATTTAAAAAGTAATAAAAACTTAAACAAAAAGTTGAGAAAAATGTAGAAAAAACATTGTTCTGTTAGTAGTGAACGTTTATCAGTAATATTATGATAAAACTTTGAGCTTTGTCTTATTAAAACAAAATACAAAAATGGAGGAAATAAAACTTGAGAAAACGTTGCTACTGACTGAGTTCAACTTTAAAACAAGGGACGTTTATACGACTTTTCATCTCCATAAGACAAACAAACCTTCATAAGACAAACAAAAGCATTAACGTAGACAATTTATAATAAAACACAATCGGTTATATATGAGGCCAAGAAATAGATGATAATAATCTACTAGTCTTCCGAAACCACAATTCAAACCTTTCAGTTTTTAAAAGCGAAAGCTCACTATAATAAATTAAAAAGAGCGATTATAAACCCCCTAAAAATTAAATGATTCGTTTCTTGATTGCTCTTAAAAGTGTCGTTATCCTTACAGTCATCTACGACGTTACAGTCGTTCAAAATTTTTAAAAAACTCATATATGCTATAATACACTATAGGGGATGCAACACCTGACATCCAAATGGTAGTACATTAGGGCAAAAGGTGTTTAAGTAATCAACTGCGAGACAGTACATATGGGCTTGGGAGATTTTGTGAAGAAAGGTTCAGTTGTAAAGATATGTATAAAATTAAGGGATATTTATGAAGTAATAAAAGGAGAATTAAGAATTTATATTAATTGTTATGAAATATTGAGAGATCTTTAGTCATAGTAATTGAAAATTAGGAAATTATTTGAAAGGTAAAGAAAGAGTATTGTGCAGTAATTGGTAGATTTACCTGAGTCAAGCGATGCGAAATAACAATGATATGAGCATCTGTAGAACTCTCAAACTTACAAGTAAACGCTTTTTTAATGTTTATTTTTTCAAATAATCTGAAAGATTTAGAAAACTTGGTTATTTATTAAAAAAAATTAAAATGAAATTATCAATTAATACTTATTCAAGTTTTTATTATATTGCACCACTATTTACGAGAGAAAGATTCCAATATAGCAGCCTGTGAGTTGATAAAACTAAAGGTAGTTGTATTGAATAATGTTAGTATAAGGAGAATAAATAGCCTCAAGAGATTATAATTAATTCCGTGTTAATTTATTGTTTATCATTATAAGTTAATTCTTGTTATTTAGTCATACATGCATTTGAAAGTAAAATTTGTATTATATTACGCTGCAATACATAAGTCATTTGTAAAATTTAACAAAGTTGATAGTTATTTTTTACCTACCTTTAGATATCATGTAGGCAGTCTTTAAGTGTGTGTTTTAAAACTTTATTCTAGTTGTAACTTATATCGTAAAACCTATTTATTTCCTCAATGTTTTAATTGACACCAATTCTCCGACCTCATTATATAGTTTTAATACAGTTTTGTAGGGAAGTAGGTTGCTAATAAGGAATAAACTAAAACAAAATTAAGGATACACGCTAACTTTAAAACAAGGAATCATTGCTAAAATCTAAGGCGACTGGTAAGACATACATATGTCAGAAAATTATATATTCCCCAGATAAATATAAACCAAGGTTCTCTCATCTTTCTTGCATTAAGGTTTAATTGATAATATATTGTAGTTGAATCAAGACTATTTTTTAAATATTTATCATTGTGAGAATTATATAAGATGTTTTTAATCTTATACAAAATTTCCAATCATTAAACTGGATTTCAAAATTAGTAATATTGTTATTCCATCTTTAGCACCTTAGTTAGTTAGTAAAATAAGTATAGGCCTACTTATTCTTACATGGATGATAGTCGTTAATAAATCCGTAATAAATATTAATATTGAATGATATATATGAACTTGAGCATTTGATTTTGCTGAATATTGTGTAATAAAGTATACATTCAAAACAATAAAGTTTAAGTTGAAGCACAATTCATAGAAAGTAAAATATATAGAAAAGTACAATATATATGTTTATTATTTAAAGTGTCGTGAGTAGGCGGAGGTCATACTAGTGTGGGAAGCTATGGGTTGTACACGTCATCCTGGGCTTTGGTTTTGGCGAGCTTCCAAGATCCTGTTTTCATTAAAGTGTAAAAACCTACCCCCTCTTAGAATTTAATATGTGCGAAGTGATCTCCTTTCAAAAAATCACAGCGATTCAATGCCTATAACATTATGTATAGAAGTGGTTGAGAAAATTTCTTCAATTTTTGAATCAGTGAAGATATAGGCCTATTCAGTAAATTATTAGTTACTTGTTTTCCATTTAGCATTGTTTAGTAATTTCCTTTGATAAACATAATTATGAAAAACGTATATGGTATTTATTTGCTTGTTGCTTGTTTAAAAACATTAATTACACAATAATAATAATAATAATCACTTTTTGTCAGATAGTTTATTTTATTATGTCCTTTTTTAGGATTCTATATTAAGACAAAAAAAAACTCTTAACATATTTTTATAAGTAATAATGATAATAATTAAATAATAGTTCAGTAATCAAATAATAGTTCCACCGATTACTGTGAAAGACAATTTGAAATAATAAAAGAATAAGGCAAGCTCAATAATTGTGGTTTAGGGTAACATGTTATATATGTTTACTGAGATAAGTAGTAGAACTATTATACAAATTACGTTTTTCTATGAAATAAAATTGTGAATGATGAAAACGCTTATCTAAATTTCAGTAGTCACAAAGTGTCTATGACACTCTATTTGCAATAACAAATTGCATATATATAATAGTGAAACGCTACAAAACAATTATATGTACCCTTAACAATAGTAACCACACTATTAGTACAAATTTAAATAAACGACGTTTTAGATAGATCTTAATTACACTTTACTTTCATTACTAAAGCTCTCCATATACTGTAAACCATATCTTTTAGTTTTCTTCCATATTCAATTAATGACTGGAAAATGTATCAAAATATTGTAGAAAACAGGCGATGAGTTGTATAATCAAGAGATCTAGATTACTATTATAAACGTCCTAGGTTCGATTCCAGTTAGCAGCAAAGAATTTGTTTTTACGTTTCAATCTTGCATCTGCACTCAGACTGTGAATAAGAATATCTAGTGTAATAACGAGCGAATACAGCACAGTGCTGATCTATTTATTATTCCTCTCTTGAAACATATCAACGTTATAGTAAGATAGTAGATATTAAAGAATGAATAAGTTTCTATAAAATGAGAAACAATATTCATACCTAATTACATGCCTTTATAAAGACAAACAGACACATCTAACTCAGGTTATTTTACTTTTTACATTATTTACTACTTGATATATTTTGATCTCGTTATTAGCAGAGCCAAGGTCTATATTTCTTCTATTGTTCCTTCAGTGACCAAAACCATAGAGGTTTTAATAATGTCTTTTAGAGGCTTCAGTCGTCGAAAGAAAGTTACCCCAGTGCCTCCTCCTTATGTCTGTATTGCTTGTTATTCCAAGGAATTTTCCTTGCTACGTATTGTGCATGTAGCATAAGAAAATATTTGAAGTGTAAAATGTAACAAATAAACTGTTTTTTTTGTCGACGTTGTTCATTAGGTATCATAAAACATCAGGATTTGATTGAGGGAATTTAAAATAGCTAATAATGAAAAATAATTATCTAATATTTAAAGATATATTTCCTTATTGTAACAAAAATTATTCCAGGAACTAAACAAGACTTTTACTTTAAAATTTGAAGCTCTCAGATAGTAGATAATGGGCGTCGGAATTCATTACTCTTTCTAATTAATGATTTCTACGAAAGAAGTATTCTAAAACATAATAAAAGTGTTACACTTCCTACCTACGTTTAATTTATACTTTAAATTATGGGCATAAAATTAGGAATGTTTTTATTATTACAAGTATAAGAAATATTACTTGAAAGTGTTAGAATGACTATTTAGTAGAAAATGCCTTTTATCTAATGTGTTATCATACCCGGGAACTGAGAAAATGTTTTGTAGCGTGGTCTGGCTATTGGATTTATACAGTATTTTATGTACTAAAAAGTATTATTTACTCAAATTATTTTAAGTTGAAAGTGTAATAACGTAATATCATGTCAGAGTATCCTGTCTGTTAAATTTGAATCTCAAAAGAATGCACGTTCTGTAACGGTTGTACAATCCTACAATAGTTAATAAACTTGATTTTGTCTTGACAGATTGCTTCTCCTGCAACAACAAATAGCTACTCTCTGAGAGAGTTCTGAAATGGGACTATTTGTCAAAGTCAGCGGCCCTGCGGATTAATATTTCCGTATATAATAAGCAGAGTACCTTGTATAGGGTACAATAGTCTTGGGAAATAAAGTAAGTGTTCCATTGGTAAATCTGTATCCTACGTAAAATAAATGTTAACGAAATGGAATTTTTCTTGATGAAATTATATACGAAATTACATTTAGATACAAGTTGAAGACAAGTAGTACAAATTCCTTTATCAAATATTTACTATAAAACTGTAATTTAAATAATAGTTATACAAATAAAAGTTGTTCAAAATTTTCCTAGAAATAATAACTGAAATATTTTTATCCTAATTCATTTCCAGATTCTGTTTAAAAAGGTTTAAGGTTCAAACGAAAGAAATGAGTGTATGTTATAATTAGCCGATAATAAATTATATTTCAAATATAAGATTTATTCACTTATCAACAGTTTGGTTATTCAGATATTTAAAAAATAGCTTTCGGGATACTAAGTTTTAAAGATTGTAAGTCAGCTATATACCCGCGGCCGGGTAATCGGCCACAATATAGAAGAACACTCGCCATATTTATCTTATATATATATATATATATATATATATATATATATATATATATATATATATATATATATATATATATATATATGTGTGTGTTATGTTGGTTTATGTAAGCTTCAGAAAATCTGGTCTGATATTGAGGTCACTCTTTGTCACAATATAAAACCCACTGGCAATATAATTTTTATCTATTGAATATTCACCCTTAACAGGTACTTTTGTATGACCATGTCGTGATCGAGCTGCGACAAATCGTAAGTACAGGTTTTTTAGGGATGTCAGTACCCACCAGGGTTGCGAGAGCTTCGTCTGATGTGAACTACCACCGTTAGAAGATTAAAAATACCTGTGATGTCAAGTCATATGTACAATGACATATTCCCAAAATAATCGTTGCAAATTGCAGATGATAAACGATGGAATTGGGGTTTTTCTTCTAGCATGCGCCAGAGAAACTGGGAAAACATTTTTTCTCTGATTTATCCTGACAACGGTTGAAGGAAATGTAATACCATTTTTTTCTAAGGCAAAAAACTGTTAGGTTCTGTATTGCATTTTTCTTTTTCCTATCTTTCAGTTTCTTCCTCATTTTTTATCCCTACAACAACGTGCAGTTCCAAAACATGGGAGGTTATAACTAGTTTGGGATAAAAATTAACTCAAATATTTATTAATATTTATTATTGAGTTTAGGTTTATGCTACAAGAAAAACTAAAATTATTTACCGTTTAAGAGAATAAATAGATTTTGTATGATTTTATTATTTGGATATGTCTCTCTCTCTCTCTCTCTGAATATATATATATATATATATATATATATATATATATATATATATATATATATATGTATATATATATATATATATATATTAAATATGGTGATATGTTTTCTTGTAATATAGTTATTAAATTAAAAATATTTCAAAAACAATATTTTGTAAAAACAATATTTAACAATATTGTTTTTGAGAATAAATATATTCATTAAAAGTATTCTTGTTTTTGAAATATATTTAATTAATTATATATATTTATATGTGTGTTTGTGTATAATAAAATATGTCGTGAATAATTGCAAATGGTAATTAATCGTTTAATAATATTTTGCTTTTAGCTTAAACTTTATTCTATTTCTCTTATGTAGATGTGCTGCTAACTTAGTGTTTTTTCGTTTTACCTGATATTTATTCTTATTTCCCTTATATCAGGTCCAGCTACGGAGAAAAAATGGTATGTAGTTAGTTACTACTTTCCACCTATAACTATAGGGTATTAGTCACATATATACCCTACTGTGAACTATAGGAGCCTGTAGAGTGATCCCTCCTCTCCAACCTCGGTTGCCCGTAACTATAATCCGTACTCGTTGACACTTTTCCCTATCCCCCCATCCAACGCCACGTAACCTTAATCTCACTCAATCTTCTTTCTTTGCCTTTAGAAAATCACTCACTCTTCCTTCCATCTTCTATCACGTACCGGTATTGGATTTACATTTTGTCCAAAGTCTCCTTCAACTTGTTACCGCATTAGTTACTCCAGATAGTCCATTTCTCAACACTGACAAACTGAAGCTCATTGTTTCAGTAGGTTTCTTCACTAATATCCGCTTCCAATCTCCTAGGCAGAATTTCTCGGCTTAAAATGTATCTAAAAATAAATATTGGGATCATAAGATAGAATATCTTATCTATGTTCAAAGTTAAAAAACTTTGGCATCTTGTTTTAAGGAAAAATTAATTATAAATATAAATTCATACTTACAAAATATATAAAAATAATAATTTAAAACTAATATTTGTAATAATATTTTTGGTAAAAACTAGTGCATAAATAACTAACTTGAGCATTTAATGATTTTTTATTTAAAAACCTAAATCTTTTCGCCTAAGCCAGATTATACTTTTGTATAAACGAAAATTCAGCAAAAATTATTGTAAATGAAAGTATCGATATTTTATTAAAATGATATCATCTTATAAATATTTTGAAAACAATATCAAATAGTATAAATTTTAAAAAATCATCATGAGGTTTTGTATTTAACTAAACATTTGTCATTTATTAATGTTTGAAATAACCTTACTAGATTCACTATACTAAATTGATTTATCGTTTGTCAGCTTAACTTGTTTTAAATAAGATGTGGTACTTTTGAGTTCCAAATAAAATCCTTGCCATGTATTGGTCGGAAACCACCTGATGGATTACCTAACAAAGACGCTTTCCAACACAACAGATGCTCTTAACGACCTTGTTAGCCGGAAGCTTTTGCCCCGCGCTTGCCTTCACACACATCTCTTCGAGAACTCAAGTCTATGTAGTTGTCTATGTTATTTAAGGCTTACAGTTTTAAGCTGATTTTGGTTGACCCTCAAAGAATTTTTATATTAAATAAAAACAACCTCTGACCACAAATTCATCAATTTTTATTTTAACCTAATGTACATTTCGATTACAAAGTAATCATCTTCAGAGGTATTTTACAAATGACTAACTTATAGCTAAACCTATGCGTATTTATAGGCAACGGGAACTCCTTGGCCACGCCTTCAACAAATTGTTGAACTTGTCGTAATAGGTTGGTTTTATTTAATATAAACATTTACGCCAAAGTTGCTTCAAGTTATTATTCTCAAAGAATTTATTTAAAATATTATGCCCATAATAAAACATGCTACAATTAAGTTTTCACCCAATACAAAATATTTTATAAATATACGCATTTCATGAAGGTGGTATTATGTTTTTACTTTTTCAATCATAAGACAAATATAATTAATGGATTTAGGATTTTGTGTATTGTTTCAATGCGATTTATAATCACAAGGCAACTAAAATAGAAGCTTAGAATCCCTGGTGTAATGATTTTTTTCAGGACATATATCTAAGATAAACTCACTCTCTCATGAAGCCATTAAATGGGGAATACCCATAACGTCTACCTGTATGACAAAATTAGAACTGTACATTGTCTTTCGTGTGATGCCATCAGAAAACATTTCCTCACAAACTTCTAAAAGTTTTTTTTTAAAAAATCATTTACGTCATTTCTTTTTACCTCATAAACGTCATCGGAATGAAAAATTTCAAGTTGAAACATATTTCTTCATATGCATAATGGAGCAGCAACTATAGTATATTAAACGAGAATGTGTGTTTTGTTTGGACACTTTAGTTGTGCACTATCACTTGTTCCAGTGTTAACATACCTGAGTATATTCCAATATGGTGAGTACAGCTACTTGTGTGTCACTGTTTTCAAAATATATAGCAGTTTTCAATTACATTTTGTCAAACTCTTAGACTACAATAAAACCCTCAGGTCTTAAACGTAATGTATTGCATAATATTTATCCGTTGAATAATCACATTTAAGCTCTGGCGTTGGATGTCTTCATTGTTTTCACCCTTCCCGTTAGTAGAATGATTCGTGTTATAATAACATCTCGTAATAGGTAACTCATCACACCACCATACTTATAATAATTTATGCAGTATGTTTGAAAATATACAGGTTTAAACTACATAGAATAAATATACATTTTAAATAGAAGTACCAAATGTGATTTTTTTTTAAGTGCAGCTCTATTGTTTTTTTAATTAATATTATAATTATACCTTCTGTAAAAAGCATAATTTTTAAAAACCTCGAGTAATATCAAACTTATTACTCTTGATGTATTTCAATTTAATAAAACATTACTTTATAATTATTATCACAGATAATTTTAATAGCTCTATGTGCTATTTGAAAGAGTGTCATAAGATATAAGTTTTAGTTTTATGATTGTAAATATTTTCACTTTTAGAATTTATTTGACGTATAGGCTAATCACCATTTTTTATCATTCCTATTTTATGAATTTTGATAAAGAAAACGTGGTTTAGAAACTAAGATCCAATATATTTTGGTAAGATGAATATGTTGAAACCAAAGACCTAAATGTTCTAAAATACATTAGAAATAGTTTTATGACGTAAATAACAATCGCATCAAAACGTTTTAACAGAGTTGAGCATGTGTGCAGACTTAAACAACATGTCAAATCCAAATACACATACTAAAATAGAAAGACATGGTTAAAAATAATGCATCATTCATTTTAAAAAAACTGTGTTTATTATTGCGAAATATAAGAAGAAGAAGAAGAAGCAACACCCCAAGAGTTGGTGACACTAGATAGAGGTCCAACAAAACGGGACCAATGAAGGCTCAGAGGCTTCCTTGAGTTGTAGAACACAATACAGATAGGTCTATTTTTCTAGATCCAGTAAACCTAAAACGCCTCCAATGGAGAGGCACTAAAAAATACAGAAGAATATCATAATCAAAATGTTTATAAATATCATAACAGGAAAGACGAAAACTTAACTATTTCTATCACTTAAAAACTGTGTTTACAATATCTGTTTAATAATGTAAGCGGTGTGTAGTAAAATTATTTTTTAAAAAATTTTATTTTTATAGAATGAAAATTGTTTTTTATAACTTTCTTTATTGTTTCAGGACAATATGGTTTAGAATCTATTCTAGAGCTTTATTAACGCTTATAGTTTCAACTTCTTCCTTTACAGGAGAAGAATTTGTATTAACATTATGAATTATTTGTGTTTATATTTAGAAGAGTGCGACAAAAGATTTTTCAAGGATTGATTAAAACTAATGATTTACTGAAACACAGTAGCAGTAAAACCACCACTGTAAACCCCTTCATTACAACAACGCGTATCTCCGTGTCATTAACACGTACTGGGAACATGTGTCCCTTCCCTTCGTTTGTTTGCTCTTGTAATCTCCAACAGTTCTCGCACTAAATACATGCTTCTCCACAAACACCCGCACACAGACACTATTTGTTGTCTACGAAAATGACTAACATTTATTAAGTTATATTTATAGGTACAAATTATGGACCAAATATTAATTAATACATTTTATTTTAATATATAGTCCTTTTAAAATAAGGTTTGTCGACGCTAGAGTAATTACTTTAATACCCTTGTCAAAATAAGAAGATATATTATCCCAGTCATTCAGGACGGCAGCGTAAGGCACAAACTTTATAGATTATGCCCTCCTTTAAGCAAAGATGACAACAAAAGTGCTTATGTTAGGCATTAAGTCTCTACGGAAATTTATATTACGTCAATCACTTCCGCTTTGTTCTATAATGTAACTAATACGATAAACTTGTTATTCATTATTTTGAGAGACATTATTTTTGTTTAAACAGAAAATCTATATGTTTAAATGCACATCATTATACTTATTTGGGTAAAAGTAGTTTTATTTTTAAATATAACTTTGGAAAAAGTAAACACCTTAAGAAATTAGAATTTATAAACAGCTGAGGTGCTATTTTAAAAATTAGGATTCCTTTTGTTCACTTTTTTTAATCTATTTCAATTAGGTTTGCTAGTTTACTTTAAAAACTATATATTATACTCTACCAAATCAATAATTGATTTTAGAGACAAGGAAATTTCTAGAATTTAAACTGTTAGTATTTTCTATCAGTTGCACACTTTTTAAAAATGTGTATACAGCTTTAATCTTTTGGCAGATTAACAAGAATATTTGTCCATTGTGTGAAATTACCCATATTGTTTTTGCGCTTAATTTGGCAAAGCGCCTAATTCGAGAAGCATATTTATTATATTACGTTTACTTTTAAAACAATATATTGTTTAGTATTGTTTTTCCCACTTTGAATCCTCCATTTTTGTCACGATAACATATAACTTATTAATTTTGGAAATTTATTTTTTCTCATAATTATATGAAGGTCTCACAACCACTCATATACTCTCACATCACGGTAATACGTAATCAAATATTTAGTGTTTATAAGTGTGTTTGTTTAATAACAAAAAACTTTACAAAATGCTTCAGCATATGATTAACACATTTAAAACATCATTTTTAGATAATTTACCGAAATTAATTGTAATAAAAGTTATTACATTTAAATTGAATGCTTTTTGCATGGTTATATGCAGCATATTAATAAATACTGTCCACTACTAAAATGAAAATTGCAAGTGTCTTTTCACTAAAATATTTGCCATATTTTAAGAAGGGTATTCAAATTGAATAATATCTTAAAATGACACTGAGACAGATAATTCTATGAGATTTTGAAACCTGAAATGAACACCAATGTTGGAGATAATTAGTTTTCCCTTATCACCAATTTATTGTTCCTTAAATAAATTTTAACAATGAAACTTGAAAAGCAACCACAACTTTTTTTATTTATATCACCATAGGTTTTATGATTTCTGATCAAAGATTTTCATTTATTTAATAAATATACTCCCAACATTTTACAGCGAAACTAATGTAGAAAATGAGATTTTATGTTAGAACCTTTTCGCAACTATATCTTGGTCTTATATTTTATAATTATTTTTCTACACAACCATATCTTGCTTGCTTCTTGGAAACCATATGTCACCTAGAGTTTTGTAAGAAAAACTCACACATAGAAGTTACCCTCTTATTACCTGCCCAAAAAATTATAGTTAGCAGCATAACAGAGATAATTTTAGTACAAGATTTAGTTACCGGTTTGATTATAAAATTGTAGATTTTAAAGAAGAAATCTCAACAGGAAATTTCTAGAGTAACATTCCCGGAGTTTATTTATTGGAATACAATATTTTAGTGGATACAACATACATCGATGGATTATCGCCTTTGTGTGTGTGTGTGTGTGTGTGTGTGTGTGTGTGTGTGTGTGTGTGTGTGTGTGTGTGAGGAATTATGTATGCTTGCGCTTATGCAAATGAGCGTCCCTGTGGCACACGTTTGTGTGTGTCTAGTTTGTTGATTGCTACTATTGCGTTTTTAAATTGAGAAGCCGAAATCAAAGAGAAAACTTGAAGCGTAAACAATCTTGACTAATGGCTCTTTCTCTTCTGTAACAAACAATTAAAATTTTAGCTGTAAGAAAACAACCCCCTCTAGTCAGTATCTAAACTACCAAACTTTCCACTAAATGTGATTAATAATAAAATATTTCATTAATTTTAAGGAGGAAAAACTTCTTATTTCAAATAGACGAACATTAAGTTCAAATGTGTTAAAATAGATGAATTATTATTATATGTAAGATATATTATGCACTGTCCATAAAAGCTGAAGTACAGAAACTGTATTTTGCGAAAACATTAATATATAAAATATAATCGTTTGTAATATCAAGCATATAATGAAAAATATTTGCCTTAATATTATATATTTAGTGCTATAAAATGAACCGCTTTAATTTAAACAGTGGATTTTATTACAGGCATAAACAAAGAGAAAATTAAAAGTTAGTTTTTGAAATATTCATATTTTTATAAGTTTAATTTAAATGGACCCAGTTTAACATGGAATTGATTGTAAACTAGCAATTCTCCCTACATCTAGTAGAGATTGGGATAACTCTGCTACACCCATGCTCGCTCACTGCAAGTCCCAAAAGCAATTATAGTTGATACACCGCAAGACCCGGGAGCTATCTTGTATGACATCTCTATGGATAGATAACATATGTACCTCAAGGCGGGTTATTTTTACTAATAAACTATTTTTCCCTTTATAGACTTTATAAAGTACAAATTTTAACATATGTTTTTTCACACTTGAAACAGGGTTTAAATTGATATTCTTGCCATATATCTACACCAAAAATAAGAAATAATAACTGAGGTAATGCATTCTATGCATCAAAATTTAAAACAATAATATTTGATTAAATTTTAAATGGGTATCTCGCATAATATAAATCAACAAGATACTGGTAAAATTATTTTATGATACTCAAGTACAATTTTAATCCGTTTTTTGAATTTACGAAGTCATCATGGTTCGTTCATAAAAGGAAAACATCCAAGTGGTAAAAACAAATCATAAGGTTTTTTTAGTTCAACCCTCTGATACCTAGTTATAACCTAATGCTGTAACTGTAACAAATATTATTATTTTTCTTTCAGCATAATACCTTCTAAAACATTTTAAAAGGTTTTATTTCAATTCGGTCTTTAATTAGCTGCTAAGGTATATAATTATTTCATAAATTATTAAATTTGTTGAAGCATTACTCTTTGGTTAAGAGGTCTGTAATGGTTGTTTAAAACAGTGAAATGTTTAAAGAGAATAAGATAGATCATCATAAGGGTAATAAACTGTTTTCTAATAGTTTACTTTAAAATATAAAATCGACAATAATATGAAGACATTATTATTGCAGGCTGTGTAATAGCTTGGCTATACAAAATATTATTTAACACATTGTTAGAAAAACAATGTAAACTTTGGAAGTTTTTCTTAAGTTGAAGCAACTCTGTTAGCGGAGTTTAATAACCTTGTCAAGACCAGAAGATATATTGTCCAAGTCCTAGAGGATAACAGCGTAAAGTAAAAACTTTATAATACTACTTTATATCATTGAAATAAAACAAATATCATTAGGGGTCCGAGGGAAGCTTTCATAATAAAGGTAGCACGCACATTCGTAGTAAACCAGTCCAATTTTAAGAAAACACTGCTTCTTCGAGAATATAAATATCGTGGTATTAACATGGTATTCAACTAAAAGCGTAAATATTCAGTACCGCCTCTAATTTGAAATTTAAAGTAGCCCTCGAATGCAGCCTTCAAAAAAATAATTCAAATCTTTAAAGAGTGGGATATACCTATGAAAAAGCCTATGTTAATAAAAAGAGAATTTTAGATTTTTGTATTAGGAACTATTTCTAAGTTGAAAGGAATAATAGTTGAGCAAAGATAATTTATTTCTATGTTAACAATAAAACGATTTATTATATGAATAAAACAGATGTCTATAGCATGTTTTAGAACCAAAATGTTAACGCTAAGGTGGAAAATTATTGAGTAAATGATTTATGAATAATCATTAAAAATTTGAGTTAAGATTTGTCACAGCAACTACAAGGTATTGATCCCTTAGTTGATATTCCTTCTCATTTATTACCTACGTCGAAACCATATTTCAGGAAGTTTACTGGAAAAGATGCTACAATGACTATCAACTGAGAAATTACTAATACAGGTATACGTTATACACGGACACGTTACTAGTGATAGAGAGTTGAAATGTCATGCAGCATAATTTGTAATAATTAAAATCTAAAACTGAATGTAAAATGAATAGAACATTGAAACCAACGAATAAACTAGATAATATAAAATAGAGAAAGCGAAACAAGCGTTTAATGAGAAAGGTTCTCATAGCTACGAAAAAAAACTAGATATGAAAATGCGGATGTTGCGATATTATGCTTTCCTGTGTCGTTACAAGGGGTGTAAGCGTGGACTTAAACAGAGAAACGCTAAGAGCATTCTACGCTAGAGATCTGATACTATAAAACAATGGGGAAACTACCAGGGGAAGAAAGGTTAAGATACAATGTTTTATTACTGTATACGGAAAAAGATGTGAGTTAATAAAAATTTTAAAAGATTAAAATTAAAATATCTTGAAAATATATTGTGGGTAGAAAATTACATAGTAAGGATACATATAGTTAAAGTAGAAGTAATATAATTTCCTGGCTCGAAATCTAAGGACGTTTCCCAGCTTTTGTTTAATAGACCTGATGAGAGATATGATCGACAGAGTTAGAACAGCTGTGAATTTTTCCAGCCTAGTTTAATGTAGCCCAAAGTTGTACATATTTCTCTAACACTTGTTATTCAAAAGTAAATTAAACGAGCTGCTATGAAGTACATTTAGGTTATCCAGAATAACTCAGTGTAGGGCAACGGGGATTATTCCTTTTATCCATTTTCGTAGATTGGTGCTTCAACTCGTGGGGAGATTGAAATTATAATACTTGGGGCTCAAATAATTTCACTTATTAGTGCTTCAATAATACTTGTTGAAATTACATAGTAAGGGCTCAAATGTGGTCTTTCTGAAATAATCCTAACGTACTGCACACCTTGGATAGGTGCTTTTGAGTCATATGAGAACCCAATGTGTAGGCCTGGGCCTATCCAACCCCCTACTGACCATGAAGATGCGATTCCTCGTCTGATGCTGTAGTGGAAATATGCCTAGTGTTTCCACCGCCTTCAAAAAAACAATTTTGTAGCGTCTTTTTACTCCGATCTTCCAGCTTTAAAAAATAAAAATGTATCCTTAGTCTAAATACAAATATTGTACATTGTAGATGATATTGTTATACATAATTTTATTATTGAACTCTTACTTTCGCAAAACTTAGAGCTGTGTTGGTTGTTGATCAATAATAACCAACAAATATACTTTATTGTTACAACCTTTATAACCAAAATACCATATAATCTCAGTTCACAAAAATCGAGTATGCTTTTCAAGTTGTAATTCATTATGTAACCTCTAAATACCGAATTTTATAATCATATGACTGGAGTCACGAATCCCTCTTTAACTTTTATTTACGATTTAAATGTTTACCAGATGTCCCGAGGATTGAATTAGTTCGTAGCTTCTGTGGTAAATTAAATTAATCTCTTTGGAAAACCTGGATATTCAAGCCTGAGGTAGCAGAACACTTAATTAGGGCACTGCTTATGCCATAGGGAAATATTCGAAATATTGCGAAGTCTGTAGTATTAGCTAACATAAAATTCATAATACAGTTAATGTATGCCTAATATTTTTTTATATGAAAAAAACTTTAAAATTATACAAAAATCTTGGTAGAAAAATTCTATTTTAAGTAAATAAATCAAATATAAATAACTTTTAAAACATGGTAAAACCTCTATTTAAATAATATATCAACATGGCTTACGCTATATATGTATATATAAATTTAATTTGTAGCAACAGAATACAATTGAAACACACTGTATCATTCGTCTATTAAATGGAATTAATTTAGTTCTAAAATATCAAATTGTAATTAGAGTTGAAATGCATTTTGATACCGTATATAGTGTGTGATTGAAAACCTCTACTCAATTTGCATTAAGCCTAATTTATTACTCAATTTGTAATAAATTTATTTTATAAAATATAAATCTAACAATAAAAACTTGAAGTTGGAAGATCTAAGAGGGCAATATGTCTTCTCATGCAGTAAAAATGTTAAACTGGACAGATTTTAAAATCTATATTAGTGAGAAGGTCTTCTTCGGAATCCATTGTTTGCTGGGGTTTTAGAGATTGTTTTCTTATAGACACGTATTAAGTACAGTTGTAACCTGATTATATAACGGATTGGACACTCATTATTAAAGAATTCAAACATCAATTCAGAAATAATATTTAATAATTATTTAACAAATGTTTTTAAACAAGCACTGAGAAATTTAAATTTATAAGATTTTAAGTTTTTTATATTCATAAAATTGCATGTTATTAAAATTATCTTATAATTTACGTAATATTATATAATACGTCTTAGTTTTTGTTAAAACTAGGCTAAACAAAATTTAATAATTTTTCTGTACTTGTGTGCAAATTTTCAAGACGAGACGTTTTCAAACTCGATACAGAAAATCTTTGTATAGTTTAAATTTGTATTAGTTCAATAGCCTAATATTTTTGAATTGCCATTCACTTCTAAACTATGTTCAAAGTTTCAAGTCTCTAAGACATCAAGAAGTTAGATGAAAATTGTTTTTCAAAATTTGTAGCTTACAAGGGTGAGATAATTATAACGTGGTTAAAACATTATGGATATAGTTTTGATTAAAACTTGTATACATCTAGAAAGCCGATAAGGAAAAATCTATTCAAATATATATTTAAAAAAATCGAATTTACATACTTGAAACCTATTTAGTATGTTATTGTGTTTAATATATCCTTTACTTTCATTTATTATATATCGAGAACCTAATATCATTTACATATTTTAACTTTTAAATTATTCATTTTACTTTTAAGAATACTTGTGACACTCAGTAATATGTTTCCATGCTTAAGACGTTTAATCTGGCTCTTTAATGTTTCTGAGGGTATAAAATGTAATATACTTACTGCGTTTTTATTAGATCTATGTTTAGTTATCTGGAAGTTGAAAACTATGCGCGTGGCGTAGCCTACATTGTAAACCTTAAAGCTCACTTTAACAAATTGAATATAAAGTATATTTCTACACAATAACTTATATGAAGTGGCTCTTTGGTTTATGCTGCTTATTGCACTAGCAGTAAATTCTCAAGTTTCTAAACATTATTTACGACCGTTATTTCAGCGAATAACAAATCAAAGGCGGTCACGTAATGGCAACTTTTATATTGTCCACTTCATCGTTTCCTGCAATTTATTATTAATATAATTTACTGGGTATTTCTGAAATAACAACTTCCTTTATATGAAGAAGATAAAACACTGAAGTTTTACAATTTATGGATAAACTTTAGTTACATGTAAATACAGGAACATAATTTTTAAATTTAGTACATGAAAAGTTAGTAAAATGTTTGCACTGTTTACGAGCACATAAAATTTAACTGTGATATTAATAAATACAGTATTTCGTTTCAAGAAATCCAATAAAGTTACTTAAAGTATCCCTGTAAGATATAAAAATATAAATTTATTCAGTTGAGGAAAAACCACATGTAACATAAATACTAAATATACGTATAGGTTTCTTGAAAAAATTAATAATAAATAAATAAATAAAATAAGGGGCAAATCACTATTGCAGAAGTTTAAAATTCTTTTTTATAACATATCCATAAAATAATATTAAACAGTAAGATAAATACAAAAAAAATATCATAGTCACTTACCAAGTAGCTAAAATGGCTTTATAAAAACAAAGAAAAGAAAGATGTAGGGAAACAATCGATTGTTTTAACTTCAGCAAGTAATTTTACCGCTTTCACTCAGTTACTCAATGATTATGAAAAAGGAAGGAAGGAAGTTTATGAAAAAGGAAGGAGTATTATAACAACCTTCAACATCATTAAAACGTATAAATTAAAAAAAAAAAAAATTGTATCTAAACAAACCGCACAAAATAATAAAAAAATTGTATTTGTACAAACGGCAAACAATAATATCACAAATGCCATAACAAAAATACTGTTATTATTGTATTAAAAAAATATATCAAATCAAAGAAACTGCAAATTACAACTGCATTACTAAATTTATAATATATAGTCAATTTATAATAATCTGAATAAAAATAAATAAAATTAAGATACTAACTAGGGTAAATTATAAAAGTAATTTTATGGTTCTGTGAATTTTACCTGAAGAGACCAAAACTCATCAATAACGTTACCTTCTAGTTCTAAGTACCCAAAAACTCACCAAAGCTCTCGTAGCAGCAATTTTATAGCGGAATGTCTCAGTCTAACAAGCGTTAAGGCATCAGGCTAGGGAAAATGTTGTCAAGGCTTGTAGATTCATAGGTCTAATCATATCTTTTAATACTACTATTGCTTAAGTACTCGTTAAAATGTATTTTAAATAAATAGCATAAATTAAAGGTAATTATATTGCAAAGAGTTTTTGTGGGCCCTGATTGGGAAACCTTTGAAAAATCTATCAATTTTAAACTTTTCTTTACTGCCATGTTTTATGAATTACTGAAAACTTTATATTAGGTGAAAAATAAATGATTTAAATCACAAATAAAAAAGAAAGTGAAACTAAAATCAATATTAAGAAGTTTTGAAAATAATTTAACTATAAGATTGAATCAAAATTTAACAATACAATAAAAGCCAGTATGGGCATTTGTAAGTATTTTAGATCTTTTATGGTTTTTATAAGTTTTTTAATTCAGCATGATTATGATTTTAAAGTCTTGAGCTGCTAATTCTTGTACTATTACTTGTGAATCGCAAATTGGACGCATGCTTCGGAGCAAAACTTATATTGCTTGTTATTGTTTACAATTGTAAGTTAAACACTTCGGTTTTTATTATTTTTTCTAAAATTATAGGAATTTGCTGTATTCCTCTGGTTTTTCTACATTAATTATTTCGTTGGAGAAGCATAGGAACCTGTAGTTTATATAATTTGAATTCAAAAATTGTTTTAATTTATTCTAATATTTTACCTCGTATAACACTGTCAATGGGGGTTTGATTATTTTTGCTATTTTTCTCTCCTGTTAATGCTTTACTGCATGAAATTGTCTTATGGAGCCTCAATCGCTTTTATTTTTTTTACATGTCCTATTGTATTAATACGCGTCATATTATTATACGATTGTATATCATTATAATCATTAGCCTCTTTCACTATTAATCCAAAATTACATTTAGTTCCTACACTGAACCGAAACTAATCTATACTTACATTGTTTGAACTCTCAAAAAAATAATTCTCAAAACGGCCACAACAAACGTCTTATATCTGTAAAATTTCAACCTTATTCGAAAATAAGTGTGTGTAGCCTTTTGGTCTAGCTTGTTAAACGTTTGGTGTAACTAAGAATTTAGTTTTACGTGTCTACATTAAACGAAAGAAGAAACATTTTCTTGCTTTAAAAAGAATTAATACACCCAAAAATGTCGACGAGAACTGCAGACTCATTTGTACATGCAAGGCAAATTGTATTGTTTATAAAATTAAGGAAATCCACTTTAAAAATTTATTTTCAAAAGGAAATCTTATTTTACAAGGCGTTGTTTGCAACATTATTGAAAAACATTTTTTTAAATCCAAATTTTACACCATGTATATATTCTCTTTTTTTTAATTACTGGTTAACCTTGTTTAAAATAAGCAATGAGTTTTGAACAATCGCTATTTTAATTTAAAAACCGTAATAAAATGTGTTAAAATTTTTCTAAATGAGCAACAGAATTGAATATTACAAAAAAACTTTACAGCAATATGATTCTAAAAATTAAATTTGTAAAAATGGAACAAAAAAGACTTTTGAAAAGTGTAATACTAATAATTTATAGAGACATTTTACATATATTAATACACTCTTATTACATACAACAAATAAATGGCTCGTTATTTGCCACATACAGTCCTTCCATAACGCGCTACACAAGGTGTGTATGTTTTTGTGAGCAGATAGCGAAATACGTATATATATGTTTTTCCGCTTCAAGAGTTTTGTTATGTTCCAAAATAGTAAAAGATTTGTTGGGAATTGAATTTATATCTTCTACGTCATGAACCGAAGATAAGAAGAAAACAGATATTATAGCAGACACATAACTTCTTGAAATCAGAAAATGTTTTATCCTACAACTCTATGTTTTACTTAATAGAAAATCAGGAAATATTTCTTACACCCTTCTGCTTGAATGAAGTAAAATATTAAAATGGACTTTTTCGATACGTTTGAGGTAGCAGTCCCGTTTTTGTACTGTACTAGACTCAGATCTGATCTACTTTGTAAATAGCAAAATAAATTTTCCGTTTGCGAGTCAAAGCATATTGCAGCGAGTGTAAACATGAATTTGTATATAAACGCTCACTCGAAGTTAGGTTGAGTCTTTGAAAGATCTTAATATATAATTTGGAAAACAAACTTATAGATTCCAAAGGCACCTTGTTTAACGTCCCAGGTTTTGACGGCAATAGTTTGAGATTTGCTGTCCAAACGCCATCTAAGAGTATAAATAAGAAAGTTTGTCAAACATTTTGAAGATTTGTTATAATAATATATAATTTTGAACGTTTTAACTTCATATTACAAATTATTGCATTTTAATAATACTTGTAAAACGAATGAAAGATTTTAATTAAAATTAACAAGAATGTGTGTAAACAATGCAATTGCAAAGTGTACCAAGTTGTAACAATTGACGACAAAATGGAAACATGTACTGTTGTCTGAACAGAAATAATTTGAACTGTTCCATTTAACGTCTTCTCTTTGTCACAAGTCCTTTCGGTGGAAACTGTTTAGAACTTCCACTCAATAGCTGAACGTAACAAAAAGCTACATGTGCATTAAATTGTTCTGTACGTTACATCATTTTAAGTTTTGTGTTTTGTATCTATATTTAACATGCTTATCATTTTAAAGATAAAATGAAAAGAGCTACAGACTACATAAAACAGTTATGTATGTTTTTTTAAAGGCAAAACTCGACTGAACACAATAAAATTACGTTTCTTTTATAAAATACAGAAGTAAACAGAAATAATACCTAGAATAGTTTGTACACCAATCCATGAATACTCCAAGTTTATCTCTACTATAGTTTCAAACAGCTATAAAACCTACAAAAATATGATAAATTTTAAAACGAAAATTCTTAAAGACACTTGGAAACCAACCTTACGCGTTCTACCAGACCTGGTCGTTAGGCCTACTTCTCTTTGTCCAGATATAAATGTTTTGTCGACCTTTAATAAAGTGGGCATTTCATCCTTTCTACAAAAATATTCTAAAGTAGTATGAATACAAGATTATGAAGTATGCTGAACTCTGTTCTGTATAAATTATCATACGGTGCATTTTCCCTAATACTCTAAATTGAATCAGAAGACATTAATTAAACAAATGTAATTTCTTATGAAGCCTGTTATCTTGGTTTCAAATATTTTTCAATATTTTTTCTAATGCTCTTTATTACTCTTGTCCAAATAGACCTTAATAAACAATTTTAGGAGTCAGTCATACATTCATGTCAACCATTGCTTCATTGGTCAATAAAAAACCCCTTTGGTTTGAGTTTCAATGTGATTGATGTATCAGAACCCTTCTTCTTACACGAACAGACGCTCGATACATTATTCAGAACACAAACAATCTAAACCTGCTGATACAATTTCATCCTTACTTCAATAGTTATGTTTATAGTGGCATACCGGCGCAATCGGATTACCGATAATGTACACCTTACACTTAATCGTATATTGAAAATTCTCGTAGCTCTAAATAGATAAGTTAGTTTTAATATTTCCCATTTATAATATCAGAATTACCTATTGATACTCTTCATTTAGGCATTAAAATTAAATTCTCTATCCGTAAAAAATTAAATATTAAATAATTTCAAATTTTATTTTTGAAGTGTACCTCACTGATTGTTGCAACGTGTTGAGCATACTCGACAGTAGGAAAACTAATTTTGTTACTTGGTAACCTATTTAACAGTTTATTTTCTTGTAAGGTATCTTGTAAATCAATTAAATTTAAAATGTTTGAATTGGCATGAAATGAATAAATTTACATTTAAAGTGAGCATTATTACAATCATATTTTGTAACATGTAAGATGTAATATAAAGACATCTTATTTGTATGTTTAATTTGCTTCTATTTTACACTTTTAAATATATTAGTCCTATTAGTTTTCTTAGTAAATTTTCAAATCTAACCAAGATTTTAATAAAACTTTTTCTATATTTTAAATAATATAATTATCAAAGTAACCAATATCACAATACAATATGTTACTAAAATAATAATTCATTAACAACATTATGTTGGCGATATTTATATATATATATATATATATATATATATATATATATATATATATATATATATATATATATTTATATATATTTTTAATAACCAGTCAATTTTATCGGAAGATATAACTACAAGAAATTACAAAACGAAATTTCAGATTATATATAACTGACGAACATCGGATAAAAGGAAAAATCTAGATGATAATAGTAATTTAAATACTCGGAAAACTAGGCACTTAAAAATTGAAATAGCAACAAGATATATTGAAAGACTAACATTATGAAATAAAACCAGATAAAAAGAACAAATGTTATTAGGTTCATAAAACGGATAAGTTAGACAAGCTGTAATGTGCTAGAAACGTGAAACTGGACTCAAAGTAATACAAAACACTGACTGGTGATCGCCCAAGAGATGACGAACTAGACAGAGAACTACATCCGACTATCTGGATGAATATCATTAAACGCATATGTAGGAAATTGTAAAGAAAAATTACGAAAGTAAA
The DNA here is from genome assembly GCA_036971475.1 of Prosapia bicincta. Lineage (NCBI taxonomy): Eukaryota > Metazoa > Arthropoda > Insecta > Hemiptera > Cercopidae > Prosapia > Prosapia bicincta. The sequence continues at coordinate 51,699,669 of JBAIZL010000002.1, forward strand.
AAGAATTAGAAAGAAATGCAGTAACTAATATGCGGCAGTAAATGAGTGAAGTTGTATAATGATGGTTTTGGTTATGGTGATAGGGGAGTAGTAGACTGTAGTGAACAACTTTTTCTTGTAGATAATAGAAAAATAATAAAACATAAGATGTTATCTATTTAAACTTTTGCTTTAAATACGATAATTATGAGGTATATATATATATATATAGTTTAATATTCCTGATGATATTGGTACTGTTAGCCAAACGAAAAGCTTTGAATTGTAAATCCAATTATAATTCTTGTATTTGTATTTTGACTTAGTTCTTTGTTAATTCACAAGAATACATATTGCGATATATATATATATATATATATATATATATATATATATATATATATATATATATGACTAATTAAGGTATGAATTTCGTTAACACGAAATTTCAGCGTTTAAGAACGTGAGGTTGATAGACATGTTTCACGTTTGTGTTTATTTTATAGTCATTACAACGTTATTTTAAAAATTTTATTTACATTAATAAATAGCTATTGCTTTACTACCTTTTTCTAATAAAGAAGATAAGTCTAATGTCAGTTTATATGTAAATTATTATTAAATATTTTTCCCAAGAGGTAAACACCCTAATTTTAAATACAAATTTCGAGATATATAATCTCAACCTTTCGATACAACTATCACATCCTATTCAGGAGTTCAAAAAAATTAGTAAAAAAACAACAACAATGACACAAAAACAATCCCAATAAATTAGTATAAAACTAACAAAGAAAATATTTATGGCAACCCCATAATCTCCATACAAATTAAAATGTCACAGACATTAAAAATTAACACAATAAATAATAACATGCAATAATCCATTATTTGATATTATGCATACAAGATTTTTATTTTCTAATGTGATTACTAGCGTGACATAAAGTTGGACAGTTTGAATATATGAACTATTTTCAATAAGTCTATGGCTTGATAATCTTTTTATGTTTAACAGTCCTACGTTTCTCCCTAGGGAGAACATTCCATCCATAAAGATTACTTTTTGGTGGTGCGTTTTGGGTCATTGGTTATTTACGCAACATTGCACGTCAACAAAGAAAATCGTAGATTCAGCACTAAAACGTTGTTATAAATTATTTCGCCATTGCAGACATGTCTTTATACGTTAGATATAGTCCATTGGTTATTTTTTATTTTAGTTATTGTAAATATTTAAAATATTAAGAGCAATATCGGGAAACTATTTTCTTGAAAATGTTTGGATAAAAGTCTGTTCGTTAGTGATTTTACTAGAAACAAAGAATTATCTTTGTCAAGTTGAGAATTTATTTCTTGGAATTACAAGCGATATATTTCCGGTATATTTAGATAATCAAATTTTTTTCGTTTTCTTTTTGAAACAATAAATAACGAAATGTACTATAGATAGCTTGTACACAAATTTTAATTGTACAATCGTTCAAAAGTCCTCGTTGCAATAAATTACTTGTACTCAAAGGTAAATTGCTTTCTAAAAGCAAATGTTTAGAAACAATGAGAACTTTAATGAGCCAGTAAACTCATAGAAGGAATAAGGCATTAGTTTTCAATATATATATATATATATATATATATATATATATATATATTTATTTATTTATTTTTTTAATTTCATATAATTTTTGAACATGCACCAAATGTGTTGACATACTTAATTTAACAAATGTTAAATATCAATTACCAATGACTAAGAAAATCATTTTATTAACAAATAATAATGAAATACTTTTAAAAAATGAAAATTTAAAATTATACTTCAGCATTTTTATCACTTATATAGCAGGCAAATCACATAGTAATACGATTGTATTCCTGGAGTTGAAATTAAAAGTCATACAATTTCTCCTTCAAAAACGAAATCTGGAATTTTGTAACGGTCAAATGCTCTGAATACATGTTACCATCTAGATTTGCAGTAGAATACTTTACATTTTATAAACCTATCTTTAGTTTTGGTTTACATATAATCCTGATCTTTTCCATTCCGTTTTTATTACTCGATCTAGAATTTTTTTTATTGTCTATTCCATTATAGTAATTATATCTAAAAATTATTTTCAAGAAACTATTCTAAAAAGTTCGTAACATGTATAGGGCCTAGTATGTATTTACACGTATGTATGTATGTATGTATAGCCATTCTTTCATAATACCAAATTAAAATAAGATAACATATAAAAAATTCCTCCAGCTCAGTTTGTTTAATTACACAGAATTTTGCAGGACATTTTGTCCGATAACAAAAAGTATTAAATAGATAGAAATAAAACTTGAAATTTTGAGTATGTTTCGTTACATTTAATTGAACATGAAATCAAGTATTTTATCTATTGTACATATATGACATTTTATTTATTTTCAACATAATATTTTAACACTCCATTGTAATTAAAACATTATACGTTATTTATTACCACAATACTAAAGCTTCGACAATTTATTTCATAAACAAATAATAAATTATAGCCAAAATATTTTGTTAAAATTACTTTAAATTTATTTAGTAAAAAAAATTTTAAAAACTATTTTACTTAAAGGTAAACTTATATCAATAATAATATACATGTAAGGTAATATTTTGATATATACTTACATTTTATTATATATTCAACTGGAAATATTGGCAAACGCAAATCCGTTATTATCCCAACAGTCTACCCAAACTAAAGATATATAACTTCTGCTCATCACAAATAATGCTGTTTAAATAATCATGAGAAATATCGTTGGCTTTATACTGATTATCACGACGCAATCAAGAAATAGAATCAAAACGTATCACATTGTATATCTATACGGTATAACATTAGAACCAGGTAATAAAACAAAATAATTAATAATTCATACCACTAATTACACACGAATAAAAACTTTAAAATTAAAGTAATAATATATTCAAATCTCTTTAAAAAACACATGCATTGTAAAACGTTAAGATATTAATTATTTCAAAATTATAAACGTAAAAAAATATTAGTCATTATCTAACGAAGGACAGTTCATGCATAAAGAAGAAGATTTTTTAAACAATATCATAATAGGTCTTGGACAAACAGGACCTTAAAAAATAATTATTTAGTATAAAACTAATATCCATGTACAAACTAAAAAAAATTAGGTTATCCATAAGGAGTTTAAATTGATCATTGAACGCTTTAAAATAACTGGTAGTTATAACATTCTGTGGTTCATCACAAAAATATAGCATTTATGTACCTCTTCAACGTGTGCTAATAGGACTCATTTATACTAGTTGCGGTATTCGGTAATATGTAAATCCATTTCGCTATCGCCTAGGGTGGCACTTACTCTGATTTCAAATAAGGACGCCCGTTTTCAAGAGTTGTATGTCTGTGTGTATCGTTTATTTGATTCGTTAAAGGAGGTTAAAGGAAACTGTATGTGTCTTTATGAGGTTTTGAAAGAACAGTAATTGTAATAAAATCATCAATAATGAAAAGAACACAAGTTGGTATATTTCTTTTTTTATTTCACCATAAATACATTAGCTTCTATTTATTCGTATGCTTTCAATAATGGACTGACATTAAGACAGTGCGTTTAATATATTACTTTCATACGTTTATTAAAAAATAAAATATGTTTCACAGCCAATATCATTTTTAAGTACAATACCTTTTCTTATTAAACCCAAATATTTAACCAATGCAATATCCTTAATTAATTAACAACCCTGCTACAAAAATGTACAATACCTTTATGAACATTTTGTTAACATCATCAGAAGGTAACAAACGGTGACTATCATTTGTAAACTTCTAATGATGTCGACTGTTAACGAAGTGCGCATAAAGATCGTGCAAATATTTCTAGCTAGGTTTAATAATTGTTTATTGACTATAATTACAATACCGTGCTCTCTATTGCGTTTGTTTTGCCCTTTGGTTATTCCTTTTAAATTTGTTGCCTTCTGTTTTGAAATTTATATAACTTGAGAGTTATAATTGTTGTGTTAATCCCAACGTTTGTGACATGCCACAAATTTAAAGAGGAATTTAAAGAAATGTCACTATTTCTATAGCATATTCCAGAAATTACTTTTGCATTTAAAGTGTGACGTTATTGAATTTCTGAAATAAAGCCACATAATTAACATTAGTTTAATAATCCATACATGACAGTTAGCCAACCACTGAAGGTTAGACAAAATAGTTTGGGTTATTAAACACGTGTTTAGTGAAATTCCCAGGATACGGTTTGAATATTTACCTCAAAATTCATTGAAATGATCGGTTTTTGAACTTAACAAAGGATGTAAAGCCTACGTAGAAGAAGTTTCTTGATGTAATCATCTTGAATTCACTGATTAAACTAATTTTAAACTACTTAACTAAGTGAATATGTAATTGCTTACTTGCTGACGTGTTTCAAAAGGATCGTTCCTTTTACGAAGCTAACCCTCTACTGCATTAAGGGTTAGCTTCGTAAAAAGAACGATCGTTTTGAAACGGGTCAGCAAGTAAGCAATTACGTATTCACTTAGTTAAGTAGTTTAAAATTAGCTTAGTAAAAGGTTTTCCTTCATACTCATTCATGAACTGCACTTTACGTGTTAAAAGTAATTTAAATTCTTTTTTTTTATATTAGGTAAACGTTATAAAAAAATGTTCTTAACTTCACTTAATTTTCTGTACTGCCATGTGAGTCGAAAGATTTTGGTTAATACCGGTGATCTTTTGTTACCGGTAATAGTTTCATTTTCCTAATATTTAGAAAAAAAAAACATTTGAAAACTGTAAATTAATGATACACTAGTTTAAAAGGAGCAAGGAATATATTTACGAATTAAATTAATTTTGTTAACACGTTCCAATTAAAAATAAAAGAAAAATATAAAAGCTTATATAAAAATAATAGTATCATAAACTTTCTTCCAATTGCCAGTAGATAGCGACACCATCAAATGATACAAATAATTTATTTAGATTGTTAAGCAAGAAATGTGAGAAGGTAAATATTTTCACCTTTTTATCCCCTGAGACGCCCCCTTTCTTTACGCCTAGAGTAGGTTAGATGGAAAAGTTTTTTCCATGAAAAAGTATCATACATTTTTCATTGATTACTCCTTCACATAAAGATCCTGTATACGTACGTTTTACAAATTTAATAGGATAATTATAATTTTTTAAAATTTTGATTATTTACTATTTGGTTGTTTTCAGATATCTTTAATTTCATCAAATTTTGATTTCGTTAATTACACCATTTACAATATATTTCTCATTTAGACATTTTAGCTTTTGACTGTTGACGTAACCTTGTTACAAACAAGTGTAATCACGTAAGAATTTTAGTGTTTCTATAAATGTAACTCACCACCTTTCAGTGTGAGATATTTTATAGCTCTTTCACATTACTACTTTCTGAGTGTTGACTTTTTACAAAGTCGTTATAGAATGTTTTTGATACTACTTGTATCCACAATTCCAGCTGCTACTGTTGCTATATAGTATACTCTTTTCTTGATGGTGTCTTGTTGTCGAATTGTTCTTAATTCGTTTCAATAAAAAATGTGTTATAGCTTGTCATAAGTAGATAGGTTAACATTATTAACCCTCATTGACCATTTTCAGCTCATATTGCAACACAACGAGTGCTCCATGTGTGTATGGCATTTCAAATCATTTTGAGTCCTGCAGCATCGTTAATCAAATACTTCTTGTTTATCTACTCTATATGTGCCTATTTTTGTTCACGCTGCAAAGTTACAATCTTTGTTTAAAATACTGATTCTACTTATTAAATAACGTTCTACGAAATGATATTGCAAGCAGCTTGTTGGAACAGGTGGATCAAATATACTTTGTGTGTGCTTGAATGATGTGCATTTTAATGACGCAGCTATTTGATTCCAAAGCATGAATACATTTAAATTAACTTCTGCTTTATTTACTTTCCAAAACATATATTTTATTGGACAATTTTGACATTTTATTTCTGTTGCGATGAGTTTACTGAAGTCCATTTAAAAATTTTAGTCACCTTAATGATAATTATTGTAGACATGAAACTGAAGTTTATATAGTAGACTGAATTAAAACTGTTTTAAATTAAAATTAATTTAACCTTGTTTTTCTTGAGTTTGTAGCATTATTTTTAACGCTAATAGAAGTGATAATATAACGAAGGGAAATATCAAAATTCTTAAATCAGGTGAAGATAATTGTTTGTTATTATTAGAACATTTCTGTCTAAAGCATTATATGACTTTACATAAATTTGTAATTTTTAACTCACTTTTAGCGGCCGTGACAATTTTTTAATATAAACACCCATACTGAATTTTACTAAACAATTCTGATACAAAATATATGAATAAATGTAGGCTACATTTGTAAAGGAATTAACAGTGGGATATAATTTCAATATTAAATTTGACCGTATACTATATATCTCTTAGAAAATAAGATAGATCCATAAAATTATAACGCGGGTGTTTATTGTGATGAAACTAGACACCTTAAAATAAAAATAAAGAAATATATTTCCAAGCTATATTAATATAATCACTTACTTTCTTTTAAATTAAGGATCTCCTCCTTTTTAAATTTGATTATAAGAAATTGTAATTAAAAAAAATGGAATCCCTTCTCATAATTCCTAAGATAGAACTTTTAAAATATATTGCTAATATTTTACTTTGAAAGATTGTATTTTTCAGAGCATAATTCCTATAAGTTATGATATAATATGACTCCTGCAAATATAAAATATTTTGAAATATAAATATATCTCTTTCAATTTAAAAAAAACTATATATATATATATATATATATATACATATATATATATATATATTTCAATGTTATTAATAGTTGTATAATATAGTTGTTAGTAGTTACGAGTAAGTTTTCTTAAAATAAATATTTCCTAAAAAAACATATTCTCTTAAAATAATTATACCCATGTATTCCCTTTCTAATTTTGCCAAAACGTTTTTTATTTTATGCCATTTTTTGTTTTTTATGTTTTGGCAGTTTGAACGTAAGGAATTCAC
>JBAIZL010000002.1:51711728-51719228 GCA_036971475.1 Prosapia bicincta
CATAAGTGCATAAAAGTATTGGCTCAGGTAAGGATTTTGTGAGATTATGCAATGCAATACTGAACAGCGTCGGGCAGACAATGCCTCCTTGTGGTATACCATTAGCAACAACGTAAAATGATTCCGTCCGACTAACAGATGCCTGAATAGTTCGGTCTCGCAGGAAGTTATTAATGTATTACAGCATCCTTCCCTTAATCCTCAATCTCATGCATTGAAAAATTGCTTTTGTATGTTGCACCTTATCAAACGCCGCTTCAAAGTCTTATATTGATTGTTTTCACTGAAATCTCTTATCATCGCAATCCGTGGAAAGTAGAGCAAAGCATCGGTAGTACTTTTTTCTGAAATTCAAATTGGAATTCATCTAACAGACGGTTCTTCTCGAGTCTCCATGATAAGTTTATTTACACTCCTTATCTATAATATATTCGAATCAATTATTATCACTAACTTTGTTTCCGTATAGGTTATTAACATCCCATTACTGTATTTTATTACAGACTACTTACACTCCATAGGGAGGTTACAAATAACCGATTTCCCACCTATAGAGGTTTTGCTTTATAGGTTATTTACACTCCATTATTATGTTGCGTTATAAGTCACTAAAACTCCTTATGGGATAAATATAGGCTATTTACCTAAGTATAAGCTATCCACTGTAATACCTAAGAAAAGCTTTATTTATCTAAATAAATACAAATATAAGCTATCCACTGCTCATGGCCGAAAATGTTCAGTGGAATCACGAAATGAAGAGTAAATATTGGTTTTGAGAAAAGACTCCCTCCCTATTCGTCAGAATAAAAGTAACAGTACTTACGTACGTTATTTATGATGATTTGTTATTATTAAATATATAACCCTAGTGTAAATTAGGCGAACGCATTTGGTTTTGATTGTATTCGGTTCTGAACATTTTTTTTAGATATATTGCTTTTAATATCTTAATCTGGCGATACTGAAGTCTCTTTATCTTGAAAAATGCAGTTATCAAAAGCTAAACGAGATATTGTGTGTTTTAGAATAGGTTGTTTTAGGAACATAATTTGAGAACTTATTAATATTTTAGGAATATGTACTTCCTGATTAATATTAATATTGGGGAAGGAGTAAATAAGTGTTATCAAAACGTTCTACTTCAAGGACGAAAACTGGGCCTTTGTACAGCTCCAAATGCTCTGAATATATTTTGCCGTCTTTAATACTTACATTTGTAAGCTTATGTTTATTTTTCGTTTAAATATTCTTGCCCATACAATTTGGAATAGCTTGCCCCAGACTGTTATTTTCAAATATTCAACTATATGAATTCCTTCTAAAAAGTATTTCATGTATTTATTTATATGAATTGAATGTATTCAAAAAATTAAAACCACTCATATATATATATATATATATATATATATATATATATATATGTATGTATAAATACACACAGACACACACGCACACACACACACATATATATATATATAAGGGTTAGCTTCGTAAAAGGAACGAATGTTTGAAACGCGTCAGCAATTAAGCAATTACGTATTCACTTAGTTAGGTATTTTGAAAATTAGAGTAATATATATATATATATATATATATATAAACTAGTCTCTCAGCTGTTAGACTAGCAACATCACACATTGCTTACACATAGTCCTGCTTAAAATATGTTTGCAGGGCATTTCATGTGGTAACAAAAGGTCATAAATAAATGTATTATACATGAAAATAAAAGCTAGAAGTTTCTTATTGATATATGTTTGTTACATTTAACAAATGACAATGGAATCAAGGCAATATCGGGAGGTGATAGAATATATCATGATTTTTGGAAAATATTGCGTATAATGTATTATATATGCGTATATTAATTTATTAGACAAATAAAACTATAGGAAAAAATTGATGAAAACTCTGCACAAAACATTATTGGGTTTTCTATGATAAAGTATTTCCATAAATCTTTCTAAATAGGCCGATAGACTGTTAGTAAATATTACTGCTTTTACGGTTGCAGATAATTTTAGGTCATTGATAGTTCAATAAGTATCAAAGAATGATTTTATTCTTTCAAAAGTGTTTAACATTATATTGTAAATAGAACATTCTATCGTATTTAATGAATAAATACTTCATTTAATAATATTAGCCTACAATTCAAACTGTAGATTATTTAATATAATTTTAATGACTATAGACTATTGGTTCAAGGGGAAAATGTATGTATATTTTAATTATATTATTATTTTAAATGTATGCTTAAATTTATAAAATATTCAACTTAAAATAATAGCTAATGCAAATTTTATACTAACCTAACAGTGTACCTGGAATACAAGTATATCTCTTCTGCTTATCACAAAGAATGAAGTTATTTTAAATAATCAGGAATGTTCTCATTGGGAAACTGTCAATAAATAGTATCACATGTCAAACGTTATCACATCGTTTTACCATATGGTGTGAATTATCGAAGCAATTGTTAATAGAACAAAATAATCAATTGCTTAACATTATGACACTAATTTACATATCAATAAAAGCTTTTGAATTATAACAATAATTTGTATAAACCTTATTTGGCGAATCACATTAAAACCGTCTTTTAATGCTCCATGTATAATTATCATTGAAAATAAATTAATAATTGAATAATTACAATAAAAATATTGAAAAGAACCCCAATACCACAAAAATAATCAAAAATAACAAATAAAACAAGTTACCTGAGATTAAACCCTTATGTACATTTCGATGACCATGTCATCATCATCAGAGGGTCTTGTTACAAAACACAATCTAGCACACAAGAAGTTACAAACTAGAATGATACCAATCGTTCTCCGCGGTCGCTATATATAGGCGTGAGGTAAGCTCCGCCCCCTCTCCGCCCCCGACCGACAAATAACGATCGGCCATCAGGAACCCAATAGGTTATGTCAAAAATTACATTATAATAATACATATGTAATAAAAACTACAGCAATAACAATTAATAAACTAAAAGTAATTAGATTAAAACATCGTAATTTGAAGAAAGCTATTTAAGTAAACTATATAATGGTGAGTAAGGAATAGGTCCTTTATCTGCATTCATTAATTTACAATTTGATTTGACTATAAAAACACTTTCATAACTATTAAGTAACTTTTTTGAGTTTATACATTTAGCTAAAATAACATTTTTATCTAAATCATGCTGATTACTAAGGACATGTTCTGCTACACTTGATTTTTCAGGTCTTTCATATTTATTATGGGCAAGATGTTCTTTATATCTGGTTACAATTTTTCTTTTTGTTTGACCTATATACATCTCGTTACAAGTACTACAAATTATCTTATAAAACCTGATTTTTCCAACATTGGAATTTTATCTTTCGGGTTACATAATAAATGCTTGAGTTTATTTTGAGTTTTATAGGCTATCTTAACATTTACCTTTTTAAAAATAGAGTCTAACCCTTTTGTTAAAATATTATCGAAAGGTAAACTAATAAAATTACATTGTTTAACTTCTTTTTGAAGAGTGGTAGTTGTGTTCAAAACATATTTTAATCTTTGTTTTCTAACAATATTATCTATAATTTTGGTATCAAAATCGTTATATCTAGCCACTCCTTTGATATAATTAATTTCCTTATAAAATCGTCTAGGACTAAGTGGTACATTGATAGCTCTGTTAACCAAACTGTTAAATGCTGCTATTTTATGTGTATAACAATGGTTGGAACTATTTAAAATATATCTGTTATTGTTAGTAGGTTTCCTGTAAATATCAAATTCAATTTTTCTAAATATATCTGTTATTGTTAGTAGGTTTCCTGTAAATATCAAATTCAATTTCTTAAATAAATTGAATTTGATATTTACAGGAAACCTACTAACAATAACAGATATATTTTAAAAAATTGAATTTGATATTTACAGGAAACCTACTAACAATAACAGATATATTTTAAAAAATTGAATTTGATATTTACAGGAAACCTACTAACAATAACAGATATATAATATTTTAACAAAAGGGTTAGACTCTATTTTTAAAAAGGTAAATGTTAAGATAGCCTATAAAACTCAAAATAAACTCAAGCATTTATTATGTAACCCGAAAGATAAAATTCCAATGTTGGGAAAATCAGGTATTTATAAGATAATTTGTAGTACTTGTAACGAGATGTATATAGGTCAAACAAAAAGAAAAATTGTAACCAGATATAAAGAACATCTTGCCCATATTAAATATGAAAGACCTGAAAAATCAAGTGTAGCAGAACATGTCCTTAGTAATCAGCATGATTTAGATAAAAATGTTATTTTAGCTAAATGTATAAACTCAAAAAAGTTACTTAATAGTTATGAAAGTGTTTTTATAGTCAAATCAAATTGTAAATTAATGAATGCAGATAAAGGACCTATTCCTTACTCACCATTATATAGTTTACTTAAATAGCTTTCTTCAAATTACGATGTTTTAATCTAATTACTTTTAGTTTATTAATTGTTATTGCTATAGTTTTTATTACATATGTATTATTATAATGTAATTTTTGACATAACCTATTGGGTTCCTGATGGCCGATCGTTATTTGTCGGTCGGGGGCGGAGAGGGGGCGGAGCTTACCTCACGCCTATATATAGCGACCGCGGAGAACGATTGGTATCATTCTAGTTTGTAACTTCTTGTGTGCTAGATTGTGTTTTGTAACAAGACCCTCTGATGATGATGACATGGTCATCGAAATGTACATAAGGGTTTAATCTCAAGTAACTTGTTTTACTTGTTATTTTTGATTATTTTTGTGGTATTGGGGTTCTTTTCAATATTTTTATTGTAATATATTGTACCACTGTGCTCTTGATATTGTGTAGTCTTTGAATAAGTTGAAAAATTGTATGCAATAAAACATAGGATTTTTTTACACAGTATGGTAGAATATTCTAGTTAATCAGGACCTGAAATACATTGCTAAATTGGAATAACATAATATTTCAAAAAACTGAAAATGACTAAGTGGATCCTCTCTGATGAGTTAAATTGATTACTGACTGCTTTAAACTAACTAATAATAATAGTCTTCCTTAGTTCATCACAAATAAAAAATATTTGGTTCTCTTTAAAACTTAAGTATTATTTGAGGTAGTTATACCCAAGTTATACCTTCACTTATATTAGGTAGATTATTTATCAATCGCTAAATGTGAAGGAAGATCTCTTTCATGGATATGGAATCACTTCAAATTTTAATTAATGATTTAAAACTTTTAACTATAAATTTAACGGTAAATACATTAAAAATTTTAGTTTATGTAAGAATAACTTTCTAAACTCTAATCATATTCTTTCTTTCTAAAATATGCTTCTTGAAGTAATACTTTCCTAACTATTCTTTCCCTGAAAATTTGTTTAAATGTAATATCATGCAAATATTGGTAATTATAAGAGTTAAAACTTAGTTTTTATTTTTTGTTCCTTTCATCATAAGTTTCTTAAGCAAAAGGAGAAGATTGTTGAAGTTTAAAAGATGTTACGTGTCACAGAGTCTCCCATTTGTGTGATTTGAAAAGATTTATTGTTGGTTTAACTTGAGTCATTTTACATATCGTTGATATAACTTTTATTCTCTACAGTTGTTTTTTTTTATAACTAGGTTATATTTTCACTGCTAAAAATTACAAAACATCTCATTATTTTACTGAAACAATTTTATAACATCAATTCTATATTTCATTTAAATGCACTTAACTTTTCCGTCTGCAAATTTAAATGTCAAAGACGCTATTCTGTTTGTGAGACAATTGTTTCTTTTGCAATTATTTAGAGGATGACAAACAAAACGTAATGTCTGACCATTTGAACTGTGATCTTCAGACTAAGGTCTTACCTTGTAAAACTTGTTTTCATTTTCATAAACGTTTTCCTCCCTTACTTAATATTTGTTTTTCAGGTTACATTGATTGTTGACTTTATATAGTGAATATATTATTGATGGTACCTACTTTATTGTTTCTCCTCTGACGTATACCTGTGTATTTACTGGAGACTTTGAAAATACCAGTATTTGGTTTTGGAGGCCGTCAATGTAAGCCAAAGATATCGCTACAAAGTACCATCGAATTTATCGTACCGTGTAGCTAATGTAAGTTATTTGCTAACAATACTTTGTCACCAACGTATCTGATGATTATCATAGTTCCGTTGACCTTGATTCCTCCTTGGGACTTGTCTTTAGCTTCTCTAATGATATAGATACATTGCCAGAACTACAAGTCACACTATATAGATACTGTCTATTACAGATTACAAATATAATTGTGCAGCATTTTCTAAACACTTCGATTTATGTAACAATAAAAACCCGAGACTACAGATTTTTATGAGTATAATACTAATAACTATAACACTAATTTATAAAAATCGTGTTATTACTTTGCAAAATATTTATATTTGAAACGTTGTTCCTAGATTCGCAATAAATTGCTTCTACTTGGAAATAGAAATAGACCAATTTTTAACTTACAAAAATGCAGGTTTCTTACGAAACAACAAATGTACATATCTTGCTTTGCTCCTGGGTTTTGCACAATGAAGCACATTTTTTAATATGTTATCTACGGATTCTTTATTAACGTAAAATTATGGCAAAAAGGCCTATATTTCTATTGCAATAGAAATATAGGTTTAAAGAGGAAATATTATCATAACAAGAGTAATCAGCTCCTACCAATTCTTCCCCAAGTGATACACACCACTGTCGAAAGATTAAATCGCATGTTTATTATTATATAAAAATAGAATACCCCCCCTTAAATAATTTTGACAAATAATCCTCCTCGGGCCGTAAACGGGTTGCGTTTATACCATTTATATAAACAATTATTAGAAATAGATTTGAAATATTTACCTGTTACGGGTTTTCTATATACAACTTTAGTGGTGGCTGCTCACTGGTTTCCTTGGGAAGGCTTGCCGATGGGAATGTGCTCCCACAGTTACCAGATAAACGCCGAAGAACCTTTTTGTTAGACTCCCTCTATAATACTCCCACTATACTAATACTACTACTTTTCCTTACTCGATTCTTTTAAGTAATTGATGTCCAGAAAATACATGTTTATCACAATCAACTGTTTATTATCTAACGCTGAAGAGTGCTGACTTCCAGCTGAAATCATTGACACTATTAACCATATTTCATTCACTTTTATCGCGGTTTTCCGGTAATATATAAAAAACCGTTACGCAATTACATGTATTTCACATTGAAAAATTAGTTCAAAAACGTTTTATTATGGGTCTTAGAGTTTGAGGCAAAACGCTTTGGTTCCTGTGTTTTAAGGCACCGGTAAGTTTTTAAATTTATTACTATTAATATTTTTTTGTAATATGGATGCTTACATATCTATTATTTTTATGTAAACCGAATATGTTATTTAACATTTAATGTAACTACTACAAAAACTATAAAAAAAATACAGTTATATAGCTACATATTTTTA